>JAKSZP010019350.1:0-17926 GCA_022478985.1 Massospora cicadina | reverse complement strand
TTTAATATATTTAGATCAATCTCAAAGTAGTAAAGTATGTTCGCCTTGCTGGACCCCCTCCAACCCTATAGAGAGGCCAGTCTCCATGGGGGTAGATTGTCCTAAATTAGACGTGGCCTGGGGAGGATCCTCCAATGACTCCCCAGATTCAACCAACAATTCGGTGTAATCCAACTGCCAAAAATTGTGGTTTTTGCCCAAGTAATAATAGAAGTGTTACCCCAATTTGAGGGGTACCACCAGAAATCAAAAAGGGTCTTTTGGCCAAATTTATTGTCACTTTCATCTGAAAAACCATTTTGAAAATATTGGACTTTCAATTGTCCAAAACCAGTTGTTTAACTTTATCTTCTTACTTAGAATATTCTGTATTTATTGCTTATATCATATTAACCTGGTTATACATCAAGTATCAGTTTTTTAACTGAGGATGCTCCTAGTGGAGCCCTCAAATCTTGAAGGGGACTTTGTGCCAGTAGCCCAATCTAAATAAATTTACACTCAGCAAAGGGATGTTAATTCTCTGCAAATACTGTTTGCTTATAAGAAATAATAGTAGGTTTGGGGCTTGACAATTCTATAAGAGGTTGTAGTTGTTGAACCTTTTTTGCTAAGACTTTTTGACCTTTTACTACCAAATGGCCTTTTTTGAAAAAGTTCAACGTTTTAAACCTCGAATATTCTGAAAACTGCTGGCGCATCAAGTTTTTCACTTGTGTGCCAACTCTCATCACTTTTGCTGTGCATCAACTTGCTCAATATGTTGAGGCGATGGACACCGCTGGCCTCATAAACGAAAAAAACCCACAATTAACCTTCTTATGCCCCATGTCACTGATGCTCCCACCTTAATGCTGTTCACCATGGTTCATCAGCTAAAGCAAGCGCTGGACAAAAGTTTAACTAAATGCTTCCTCGCCTTCTGATATGACTTTTTAAACTGTTTGCTGAGGTTCTATATTAGGAACTTTTTATTTCTAATAATCCCTTTTTTCCCCATTTGCAAATAAAGATGCATGGAGGCTCCCCCTTTTGGGTTGAGCACCACTAGTGCTAAAAAAGCTCAACGTTTTATGAATGAAAATTGAGTTTAGAAGCCCAGGATATCTTTCTTTCGCTTTAATCAACAAAGTTCAAAAGCAAATTTTTAGGTTTTTTAAAAAATATACAAAAATCCAGCTGCTCAAATTGAGCAATTTAATCAGTATGTCGATGCCATCAATGCCTGCTGCCCCAGCTTGGGGTGGTAGTGCACCGCCTTCTGGCATCCTTTGGCCACAACCAAAGTGTACCCTCGCTGGCTCTGCTAGACCTCCCAATGCCACTGGCGTTACTTCCCACCTTGAGACTTAGCCCACCATCTTGCAAGCTCACAGGTGGTGCTCCCGAGCCCTTTGGTGGTCCCTCACAGCAGCCTGCATTTCAGCCTTCAGGTTGAATATGGGAATCTTTTCTTATACATGAGCGCGACCATCATCAAGATAGCCATGTTGATTTTCAAACCTGCTGGATATATCAATTTTCTCCCTTTCAAGGGCTATTTTGCCCTTGTATTTCGATCTGAGGATGATATGGCAGCAGCATCTAAGCTGCCAATCAATTATAAAAAAATCCCTATTCCCACCATTTGCATGCAACTCTTGGATGAGGCCACTTTGGTGGTCCAGTTTGCCAGGGTTGTCTTCAATTCTCTCTCCTGAACGCCTTTGCCACAAACTGATATAAGGTTTGGCCATTTTATGGTGTAGACCTGTTTTGCAGTTTGTGGTTCCCAATGGGGTGGGTTGGTTGTCAGGGCCTCGGCCTTTGCAATGATCCTCCCTTT
The DNA here is from genome assembly GCA_022478985.1 of Massospora cicadina. NCBI lineage: Eukaryota > Fungi > Entomophthoromycota > Entomophthoromycetes > Entomophthorales > Entomophthoraceae > Massospora > Massospora cicadina. Next base: position 16,101 of record JAKSZP010019350.1, on the reverse strand, counting down.
TCATTGTGACACCTACCTCAAGTTTCCCCCTCCACACACTGTAATAAAATCTGCACCTGACACCCTTTTTGGGCGTTTGTCAAAAATGGCCATCCCATATGCCTCTTGTGCTTCAAATTAAATCATCTTAAGTTCATGTGCCCATGGCTTCTCCCCCCACTACTTCTTCTACTCCTCTTTCTGGAGTTAGGCCAGCTGATGCCTCACCTAAATTTTTTGAGTAAGAAGTAATTCTCCCACCCCCAGCCTTAACTAATTCTAGTGCTGCTTCCAAAGCAGCAGCCAATCAAAATTCAAACTTATTTAAAAATTCGTTTGAATTATGGAATCCTGAGATGATGTTTGAGACAATTCTGCCTTAGCTGCCATGGTCAACTGTTTGCAGCCAATCAAGTTCCGCCACTGCATAAACTCCAGTGCTGGCTCAGCATTAGCTGAGTTAAATCCATTTGAGTGCCTCAAACGGATTGATGATAGTGACCAACTGTATAATGTCAAGCTGTATTTTGCTTTGGAGGATTTTTTTGTAAATCCTCCTGATTCGCATCCCCTACATTTTGATCTAAAAACGGTTTCCCTAGTTATAAAAAATATAAACAAAATGGTGGTAGAAGCATCAGCTGCTCCAGCCAACACCCTCCTCTGCTAACATCTCCGTGGGTAATGGAACCCCTTGTTGAGGGTTTCCCATCCCAAATTTTCCCCATGATTTTAATGAGGATGCAAAATATGAAATTGAGGAGCTTGCTTTTGGAGTGAGCTGAACTTGCATCAATTTGGCAAAAACTTCTTTTTTTGACCCCAATTATCCCAAAACCCACAGCGCATCAAATCTTTCACTTGTGTGCCTGCTCTCATCACTTTTGCTGAACATCAACTTGCTCAATATGTTGAGGTGATGGACACCACTGGCTTCATCAACGAAGAAAACCCAAAATTATACCTCCTTATGCCTCATGTTACTGATGCTCCTACCCCAATGTTGTCCGCCAAGGTCCACCAGCTAAAGCAGGCATCAGATAAAAGTTTCCCCAAAGTTTCCTCACCTTCTGTTATGGCTTCCTAGGCTGATAACTTAGGGGCTATATCAGGAATTTTTTACTTACAATAATCCCTTTGTTTGGCTCATTTGCAAATAAAGATGCATGGCAGCTCCCCCTTTTGGGTTGGTCACCACTAGTGCTAAAAAAGAAAAAAAAGTAAATTTAGAAAACAATTTATATTAAAAAAATTAATTTTATGATACATAACATTAAACATTATAATTTTTACTAAATAACTACACTTAAATTTTAAAAAATATTTACATGCAAGCTCATTACAAGATTTCAAGTTGAAATATATATATGTATTTTGGTTAGATTATGTTTGACATGTAGTTAGGTTAGTAGGTCAAGATAGGTAGATTAGGGTTAAAAAAAGAAACAACACCATTTATAATTTTTATAATTTTTGTTCAGCAGAAAAAGGTTCAACGTTATATAAATGGAAAAGTGACATAAAGTATACTTGTTTTATTAAGATACTATTAATATGTTAATAAGAATTAATTTTAGCATATATTAGTAAAAATCTAAATTAATTAAATGATAATTTTTACTTGAAAGCATTTGATACAAAATTGCAAGTATAAATATATTTAGGTAGTAAAGTTAGGTAGGCTAGGTATTTTAGTATATTAGTATGTTAGCGAGGGAGATTGGTATAGATAGGTTAGGTTAAGTCAAAATGACTTAAAAAACTTGCTAATTTTCCATGATTCCATTTGGAAATAAAAGGTCAAAAAACTTTTTCAGAGAAAAAAGTTGAGCTATGTTGCCAGAAAGGCTGTTTTATGGTAAAGATCAAAAGGTTTTTGGCACAAAAAGGTTGAGCCACAGTTTCTAGTTTGAACAACTACAGATAGTAAACCTTTCAACTATCTAATTTTTGTACCAAAAAGGAGCGCATAGTAAATATTAGCAATATTTAACACCGGTATTTTAATTTTTAGGACTATGTATATATTCCTGAATAGAATAATGCGCTACCAGAATGAATTTATCTATTATCTAAATATTAATCTTATAAATATAAGTGATCTAACTTTTTTACTTCTTTATAAAATTTATATTAGAAAAAATATAACAGTGGCTAATAGATTTCTTAACGTATTTAGACTAATTTCTTTAATCTACAAAGCTATTAAGATAAAGTAGATCTAAGTAATATGTTAGGTACCTTAACTGGTTCACCAACCCTTAAGTAGCTAACTTAAGTCTTTATCTAAATAGAGTGTCTTTAAATTTATAGGTTACCCTAGATTATATTTTTCCCTATCATCATCCAAGAGTCTATACAATAAGATATAAATTTTTATGAATTAACTATAAATGTCAATTCTGAATCAACTTGGTATATAGACTATATATGTATTATGCGTAAATAAATGTTTTTTCAGTTAGAGAAGCTATTAAAACTAAACTTTTTAATAATAGAATTAAAATAAAATTTTTATGATATAAATATGTTAAATTTATTTATATTCAAGAGTATATCAAAACTAAAGATTGCACATAAAAGTTAGATTCCTGGTTTGTTTTGTGCTTGCCAGTGCTTTTTCACAGGATTGCAACAATTCATCAGTTGCAGGAGTATTGAAACTCACAGCTGCTGAAAAAGTTTTTAGGGGATAAATAAACCACAATAAGAGTTATAATAATAGCAATTTTACTATGATAAAAAACAGGGATAAAAGTGATCCCCAATTAGAATATTGACACCTAGGATTTAAAGTAATTTTAGGCTAGAAATGGGAGGGGAAGGAAATTCATCATAAGAAGAGGGTAGCTTGTTTAGGTAATATGAAAGTTTGATCTGTAAGAGCTCTTGATAATCTCCTCTCCTTGATTTAACTTTGGATGATGGGTCAATAGTAGGTATGATGAACCTCAGGGCCTAAGGATTTTATAAATTTAATCCGTTAAAACTCCTTGAAAATATTTCACCTCATGGAACCCCCTTCAGGTCTATAAAAGGGGGTGGTTTCCACTTAGGAGTTTAGCCAAATTGCAGATGGGACGTGTGGGGGACCTCTAAATGACTCCACTGATTTCGCCACAGGTTTAGCGTAACCATACTACCAACAGCAGGGCTATTTGGCCGAAAAATGGGTTTCTGAAGTATTCCCCAATTGGGGATTTTCTCTCAAGAGTTATAATCAGGTTTCTACTATAATTTCTATAAGACTTTACCACGGAACATTATTACCCAGTGTCAATCATTCACATGTCCTACAATAATATATCTCTACTATAAGAGCTATGATCATTTACATAGCTAGATTTAAGTTGGGATTATACATCTATCAAACTAGAGATCAGAAGACTATCATATTTAAATTTCTGATATCCTTATACAAAAGAAATAATCATTTATCCTAAAAAGTAATCATGATAACCAGATTTTTAATCATAGAGATTCTATAGAAAATACTAATCTCTATTACAATTTACTTCAATTATCTGTAAGGATCTAGGCTGTAGCCATCAAGCTAGACAGAGCAGTAAGCCCTTTTTAGTCAAAAAGAGAAATATTTCTGATAATCTACCCCTAGCTAAATTTTTTTAACTTAGGCCATACACTTAATAAGTTAAAGGTGGCTGCTGTCCCAAAAGTTGATCTCTTCATAAACCCAAATCTTTAGTTAACCTCAGGCTTTCATGAAATCAGCTAATAAGACCAAGACTATTCCTGCCAATCTTTTTGAGTTGAAAACTAATATGACAATCAGAATACCATTTGTATACCTGTCCATAGTAATTCTTTTATTAAAAATGGTAAGTACTTTTGGTTGGCAACTAACGGCATATAAACTAGTTCTCTTAGAAAAAATAGAAGGTGCTGATTAGCGCACTTAATGATTCAGGGATAGTAGTTTCCAGAGTTAAGGTCTGCACCATGGAAGATCTTCTGTAACGGGAGGCAAAGTCCTAGTAAAATATTGTTAGCACTTAGCAATAGGGGTTGAGATCAATTCCAATATCAGAATAACATCACAGTGCTCAATAGCAGCAAGAATAGGTGACAAGCAAGTATGTATACCATAGAATGGTACTTCCATTCAAGGGCTGAGAATAGTAGCGTAGTTATAAGAGCCACTATGACCAGTCATTATGAAGACTGGAGAACATGGCTTACAACAATGATTGTGGACTTTTAAAGTTAAAAATCTAAAATGTTAAAGTTTTATTAAAAATGAGAAAATTCATATAATTAACTGACAACAGAATTTGAGGGGGTTTAGGTCTTATAAACATATCTGAGTAATAAAAGAGTGAGCATTGTGACAATCATTTTCAATGTAGCAAAACTATAATCAATTGATATACCATGGTATCTTGGTAGTTATCTAATCTGAGTAAGCTGGTTAGATTACTCCAGCCCTTTCTTGGATTGCCAACTATAAAAACTTTTAAAAAACTTTTTCTCAGGTTGCAGCTTACAAGATGGCAGCAATCTGTCTGGCATTGGCAGAGCACACTCACAGGTAGGAATGGTAGGGCTAATTTTAGTTCAAAAAACTATTTGGGATTACATGAAACTATTGGGGATGTTCTTTCCATATTATCAAATGAGATGGAAGGCTTGGATGCATATACTGATTTTTAATTAATCTGATTGACTTTTTTACATGAAGTTACATATATACACTTTAAAAGCTTGAACTCCTTTTTATAAAGAATTTTCGTAGTTTAGGAAAGCAACCTATAACGCGAGTGTTGCCCTCTAGTATCCACTTCCTCCTTAGAAGTAATTCCTTAACAGATTTCCACCAACTCATTTAAAGTAGAGAGGACTAAAATAGAAGAAGCTTTATATATCGAGGATGACACATTGCTCATCCAGTACATGGTCTATGTTGCTCTTATTAATTAGAGGCACAGAAGCTTTCTTTTTAAATTTATTGCGGGGAAGGCTGACCATGGGACAGACACTTCCGAATATGACTCAGAAGAGACAAAACTTAGTACCAGGGGAGGCACCCCAGAGAAGCGATGCTATCTCTTGTTGCCAGCGGGAACGCCACTTATGGGGAAGGGGAGGTAACGTGTGTTGGGGCCGTAGCCACAATTGAGCACGTGTGGAGGAAGAGTTTGATTTGGTGAACCAGACTGGCAACCAGGAAGAGACCAGCTGTTGGCGACGCGGTGGGAGGTATCCAAACATTTACACTTGAAAGTGGTCCACCAAATGGGACTGGAATCTGTGGACCGCTTCTGGGAGGGTGGGGGTGGAGCCTGCGATGGCATCTAAGACAATCGTGTGGATGGTCCACATGGCGATTGCAACCACCAAAGCACGAAGGGAGGGCAGAAGGGGGGAGGCCATTGATAGAGCGAACATATCTCTTGACAGACTGAAGGGATGCATTTGATCCTAGCCCAGAAGACGTTAAACTTCGCGCCATATCACTTTAGAGGTAGGGCACTTCTCCAGGCGGTGAAACAGCGTTCCATACTGGCCACACACGACACAGGATGAGTGTAAAGCGTTAGAGCGCTCAAATGTATGATATACCCGCCTCAGGCAGCGCCACACATGGGAGCGGACTTGAGGCTGCAACAGAGGATGGTGTACATATTTCCAGATATTTTTTTGGGTCTCAATGGAGTAGGGGATGTCCATCATGTCCAGGTAGTCCACCCTGGATAGGACATGGGGTCTAATGGGGATCACGCCATCATGAATGGGTAGCCCCTGTACCTCTTGTGTGAACTGAGGAGAGGAGCGGCCTCTTTGGGCTGTATGTCCACTAATACGAATTCTCCACTCAGCGCTCCGCATGGAGAGGAGGATTCGTTTGTAGTGGGTTTTAGTCCCGTGAGGACCTGTGGCCAATGTATGTGTAACGAGGTATTTCATCAGGGAGTGGGGGTTCGATGGATTGTTGAGGCCCAAGGCGCGGGAGAAGTTGGAATGGGCTGCGTGGGACCAGTGTTGGGAGGGGAGTGTAGGGGTGGTGACGGCCGCAATCCAGGTGCCCAGGATCTTGGCGGCATGGGCTTTGAAGTCAAGCAGGCCCATGCCACCATGATGTTGAGGGCCAAACATGACCTCTGCCACACTGGTGGAAGGCGGCCCGACCAAAGCCATCCTTGCAGCAAGGCGTACAAGGATTTGTAGAAGCTTGGGGAGAAGGGTATGGCGTGGGCTCCAAACCAGACTTTGGAGAGGAGCATAGAGTTGGCTAAAACAACCCTGCCAGTAAGGGAAGTAGGGTGGGCTCTGAGAGAGGCAATTCGCTTTGTCACGTTATCCAGAATATGGCACTCCATCACTGCTGACGCATATCCGCCTGCCTCCATCCACACGCCCAGATGGCGTACTGTCCTATGGTAGGACGTGGCACAAAGGGGAGCACCAGTGGGGTGGTATGTTTTGAATTAGTAGGGCGAGGACGTGGACGAGCAGAAGGGCCAGGTTGGGAACTAATTGCTGGGGTCCAGCAGTTCTGAAACCGACCAAGGAGGATGATTTCAGTTTTGGAAGCGTTCAGTGCTGCATTGCTTACCCGGGAATACTCCTGGATGAGAGCTTCAAGCGCGCATGCATCTTGATTATTAGACATTCCCACCACACAATCATCTGCGAACGCCATTATCTTGACTGGGGCTTGGCATGGCACGTGGACCCCAGTGAGTTGGGCATTCACATTTCGCAGTAGTGGGTCAAGGCTGAAGTTGTATAAGAGTGAGCTGAGGGGGTCCCCTTGTCGCAAGCCCCTTTGAGGGCGGACTACTTCCATTAGATAGTCAGGGCCACACACTGCCATTGTTGCAGATTCTGTGAGAAGCATTACCCAGTTGATGAATTGAGGGGGTAAGCGGAATTGATGGAGGCAGGCCCTGAGGTATTCCCAGTTTACTCTATCATAGGCCTTTTGTTGGTCCAAGAATACAATTGCCCCAGGGGCTGTGGACTGACATACATTAGCCACAGAGTGCACGTTATCCCAAATCGACTTTCTGGGGATGAAACCAAATTGTTCTGGGGAGATGGTGGCAGATGCTACAGTCCCTAAACGGTTAGCCATGATTTTTGTTAAAATTTTGGTATGTGTTTGTTAGAAAAATGGGGCGCCAGTTGGCTAAGTCTAGCTTATCCCCTTTCTTGAAGAGTGTGACAGTGAAGGCCTCATGTCCTCCTGGTAGGAGGCGCGTTTCCATCAGGCTTTGGTTAAGTGAGGCGAGCAGCAATGAGGATATATATTTGTAATATTTTTTGTAGAACTCATATGGAATTCCATCTGGGCCTGGGCATTTTCAGTTTGGTGCACCGTTAATGGCTGTCCATAATTTGTTTGGAGTATTTAAATTTATTATTTCTGGGTATCAGAAAATGGAGCAGATGTGGGCTCAGTCAAGAAATTCCGCCACTTCAGACAGCTGAATTGGGTTGGAGCGGTACAACTTGGAGTAATACTGTTGCGTTTTAATTGCCACTTCAGCTGGTGTGTCCGCAATGGAATTATCCAATCTTCACACCTGTGTGCAGGACATGCTCTGGCATGGTGCGAAAATTTTTTAAAGAAATGTGCGTTGCACTTGTCACCTTTTGTGATGCGTGTGGCCCTGTACTGAACACAAACCCGATGTTTGTGTTGTCTTTTGAGTGTGTTGAGGTGGGCAGCTGCCTCCGCCCAATTCTGTCCCCATGCAGAGCTGTATCCTGTAACTGGGATATTGGACTCCAAGTGTGCCAATTCTGCCAGAGCGCACGAGATAACTGCTGATGTGGCTCATGAGCATCTTGAGGAGAGATGGCGAGAGTGGCAGATGGTGTCATTTTTGAAAGTTGCCCATGTGGAAATGGGGTCCGCGCAAAATGTTGCAACAAACTTTTTTGCCATAGTTGCCTCTTCTACCCCCGTTGAAAATCCTGGTGACCCAAGCTTGGGGGGGTGGATTAAGTACCAATGTGAGGCCTTAGAAGTTGTGACAGGTAGGTGGTAGGTTAGTGAGACCAGTCAATGGTTGGAGAATTCTAATTTTGTTGTCTTGAAGTGGGAGATGTGGAGTTGGAATTTTGCCGGTGTTAGAATAATGTTGATGCAGATCATGGACCTTATTTTGGCCGTTGTGGACGCGGGGCCATGTCATGTTTTTGAGCAGCGGGGCATGCTGCGGCAGCACATCCAAAAACCCGAGGGTGGCCTTTAGAATGTGTAGTTCTACGTGACCCTGGGGGGCGTGGGGTGAGGAAGGCCACCTGTCCATTGGTGTGTTTAGCCAACAGTTCATGTCGATGACTATGAAGGAGTCTGGGGGTAGCGGGAGGGATTTGACTGATGAGAAAAATTCCTGACGCTTGCGTGCACCGTTTGGGGCATAGATGTTGACAATTGCATGTTCTACGTCAGCCCATGAGAAGGTAACAACAAGCACTCTGTCATTTAAGAATGTTTCTGAGGATAAAAATTTGAAAAAAATTATTTTTCTGAATTAGCACCCCTCAGTGCATCGACCAAAAGGATAGGGATGGGAGGAGCATTGTTTTCCAAGCTTCCTCAGAACCTCGTGGACAGTGGGACTCCTGGATGGCCAGGATGTCCACGGGTAAATTGTGTTGTAAAAAACTCAGTTTCCTAGCCTGGGATTGGGAGGCCTTGAGTCCAGTAATATTCAACGTCCCTATGGTGAAGGTTTCCCCCATTGCACCTTAGGTACAAGGGGGTGGGCACCCAGGCCCACCATCCTCTTCTAGCTCCCCACAGGCCTTCACAGCAGCGTGGGTGTCAGCAGCAACGCTATCAGAGTTTTTGTTGATTTTTGCAGAAAGAGTCACGTTGGCTTTAGCCTTCACTTTTTGTTTTCCCGACGTCGGACGAATTTTTTGTGGTGTGGGTGAGTTTGGTGCACTGTTGAGTGGATCAAAAAAAAATTTTCAGTTGAGATGGGTCCCAAGTCGGTTTCAACTGGAGCTTGGGTGCAACGATTGGGTGAGATTGAATCTCCCATCAGATCCTCAGATTGAGTGGCCCGCTCAGCATGGGCTTCCCAATCTGATTGGTTGATGGATTCCCAAGTTGCTTCCACCGCGAAGGTCTCCATGTCCTCCTGACATTGTAAATGTGGGATAGTGGTGGTGGCTTTGGCCGCTTCTTTGTCTGCGGCCCTATGGGCCTGCTTGGCCTTCTTCCACTCTTGTGGGGAGATAGGCTTTACCAGTAGGTAGCAGCCTTGTGCTCCCCACGGGAAGGCCTCCTTGGTGCTTGCAGTTGGTTCATAGTGCGCCTCTCCGCTAGCCGTGGCCGCTGAGGGGTGCTCCTGGAATGTGATGCCCTCCTTGATGGGGCATGCATGTGCCTTATGGCTGAACGCATCACAGTGGGTGCAAATGGGGGGCGCGCTGTCCACGGTCACCTAGAATGGGTGGGTGGTATGCCCTGCGATATCAATAAAAGTAGAGTGCGGGATCTGGGTTAGGTCCTTCGCAATCTCTTCAGTTGGGGTCAGCACTGCAATGGCTTTGCCGGTGCACAGGTGTGGCATCAGCGTGAAGCGTTGCATTTCAAAAGATAATATTTCGCCATATATGGCAAGAACATCTTTCAGGTGTTGTTCTAAATTGTCACGTTTTACCGTAGTAGGCAATAAGTTGAACGTGAGGAAAATTTAGTTCAATTTTGTCCATCTGGTGCATTTAGTTTTGATGACCCATTGCCCTTCGGGGAGGTTGACCACTATGCGCACCGCTGCAGCCTCATCTGCTGCCATTCTGCTTTTGAAACCTAGGTCCAGCCAACTGCATGACATGGAGTGAGGTGCAATGTACACCACAGTCGGGAAAATTTTGTGTACATCTTCACAAAATCTTTCCCATAAGGCCGTTTTTTGGATGTCCAGAAACACGTGGACTCCAAATTCCACTGACGAAAGTGGCTGGGAGTGTGGCGTGTTGATGTACTGGTTGCATTAAGCTTGCCATGCGAATATCTCTGGGGAAATAGTGACCACCAGTTTCTTAGTATTTTTGTCAATTCCGCCAGATTCTCTGGGGCGTTTTTGAACGTTGGAGGCCGTGGGCCTTCCACCTGCTCCTCTTACCTTGCTTGCTCAACTGCTCCCTGACATGGGCGCAGACTAATCTCCTCTGTGAGATTATCAAACTAGATTCAGTCTTGAATTGAATAGGTTGCAAAAGTGATTGCATTGAAAAAGAAAAGTTTTCGAGGCACAGAAGCTTTCTTGTTCCTCTTTATTTGTTCTATAAGGGTTATCTTTTATATACAGTGATAAGGTCTTATTCCCGGAACTTACACAGGCCTTATACTAGAACTGAACCTGTTATTTCTATTATAATATATTAAGAAAGATTAGTGATGAACTACAAGGCATACTCAGGGTATGAACTCAAACAAAATAACCAAAGTTGAATGAGTCAGCTATTTGAGATCAAACAGATGCCTCACTAGAACGAGTTGGCCACCTGAGAGCATCTCCAGATGAAAAAAACTTCACATCTGAGGCCACTTTGGGTGAGAATGGAAAATTACTTTGTCTCCATCAGTCTATAAAGGTCTTGAGATTGAGGCGCTAAGTGAATAGGTCATTAAAATCTATTTTGAGGGTCAATATTATCTTAAAAGTGTTCTTAAAATAGTACTTATTTAATTCTGACGCCTAATTGAATAGGCGCTTTCACTTAGTATATCAAAATTCAAATAAAACCTTTCCCCATAGCCACCAGTTCTATAATACAGCGCTCTGCCAATAGTAGGATTCTTAATTTTTGTCATTTTTGCTTATTCAAGATAAGCCAACCAAGAGACAGACATCGCTAATTGCTCAAAGAGCTAATAAATAAAAAAACATAACATACAAACAGAAAAGCCAAATTGAGTTTTTACAAAAATTGAAACAAAACACAACCAAGAGCTTAACCACTCAAAGTGAAAGTGCCCCACAGTTTCCGCATCCACCGCTTCTGCCACTCATTCCTCAGGCGTTGACCCTGCAGCTGTTTCGCTCCAATTTTTTTAATGGGGCTCAAGCTTCCCGCCTTCAATCTTGGGGAAATTTGACGCTGCTCCATAAGTGGCTGCCAATCAGAACCAAAAGGTTAAAATTTTGTTTAAAATTTAACTGGATTATGGAATTCTGAGTTGATGGCTGAACCAGTTTCAGCTGAGCTGACGTGATCAACAGCATGTGGGCAATCAGCTCCTGCCACTGTCCTAATTCTGGTGGCTGGCCCAATGCTGGATGAATCCAATCCATTCGATGCTCTCAAATGGATTGATGAGGACAAGTGGCTGTACATGCCAAGCTGGATTTCGCTTTAAAGGATTTTTTTGTTGAACCTCCCAAATTGTGGCTCAACCATTTTTGCCCTAAAAACGTTTATCCCATATATAAAAATATAAAAAAGCAGTCAAAGCCGCTGCAGCTCCTGCCAACACCCTACTCCACCAGCAACTTCATGTGGTGATGGAGCCCCTGGTTGAGGGCATCCCTATCCAAAATTTCCCTTGTTATTTTGAGGAAGTTTCTAAATATTAATTTGAGGAGCTCGCTTTTGGTGTGAGCCACACTTGCATCAATGCAGAAAAAAACTTCTCTTTTTAACCCCGCTTATCCTGAAACCTACCAGTGTATTAAGTCTTTCGCTTGTGTGCTGACTCTCATCACTTTCTCTGAGCATCAACATGCTCAAATCTTTGAGGCGATGGACACCACTGGCCTCATAAACGAAGAAAACCCACAAATATACCTCATATGCCCTTGTCGCTGATGCTCCCACCCTGATGCTGCCTGCCATGGTCCACCAACTAAAGTGGGCGCCAGACAAAAGTTTCCCAAAAACTTCCTCACCTTTTGATATGGCTTCCTAGGCTGTTAGCTGAGGTGCCATATTATGAAATTTTTTATCTCTAAAAATCCCTTTGTTTGGCCCATTTGCAAATAAAGATGCATGGAGGCTCCCCCTTTTGGGTTGGGCACCACTAGTGCTAAAAAAACACAACCAACCAGGTGGGAAAAAAGATAACTGCTTATCTACCATAGTGGAAGGGGAGGGGGATTGGGGGCTCATCCTAGGTAGCTATTTCTTCATCTAAAGCAAAGTGCAGGCTAATGTGTAGAGTAAGGGCGTGGGGACATCAGTGGTACTGGTTCAATACATTCCTAAAAATGGAATAAGATAAAAGATGACTGTATTTTAAGTCTTCTAATGTAGTTGGCAAGTGCTCTATCGCTTGAATGCAGGTCAGGGATCTTAGTGAAAGTGACAATATTGGTGAGGGTATTTCCTATCTTGGAATTATGCACTACCACTACAATATTGTAGATTACGTCATTGGTTGATTTTAATGACTTTTGAATATCGTGATTGCCCAGAGGGACTATAGTTGATGGGATAATGGGAAGAGGGATACCCCTGCAAGCATCAACACTGACTTGGGGACAGCTATGATGAGGGGACAACATTTGGGTGCATCAGCTGCTTAAATAGAGAGCTGGTGGTCACTTCAAATTGAGTAGCAAATTATGGGAGACATAAAGATAAGGGGTAATTAAAAAATGTATTTATCATGCAAAAATCTTTAAGGTGAAGTAGGATGGCTTAAATAATTACTCAATTCAGATCTCTCAGTCAATATGCCCCAAGGGTTCTTGCTGAAATGGATTGAGGCTTTGGCAAAAGAATCGTTTTTTGTTTTAGAATAGGAGTGTTGGGATTTTGGGGAGTCTGAAGGCTGGTCCTTTATACTGTGCTGATAATTATAGTGGAAATGAAAAAAATTAACCTAGATAGGTCCATAGGACCTTATAACAATAGCCTGAACTTGGCTAAATAGAGGTCAGAGGTTCCTATAGAGAAAATTTAATTAAGTCTGCTAGCCTAGGAAAGTGGGAGAGCCAGAAGGCTGAAGGAATAGTCCAGTTGACAAATTAAATGTGGACTTAACCTACACAGGTTCATAGGTCCTAAGAGAAAGAATAAACTTTAATAGAGCCTAATTAAATAAAAAGGTAAAGTTTATTCTTTGGGTAAGCATTAGCTTTAAATATTGTTAATCAAATAGAGTATAAAATAAGGGATAAAGAATGGTAACCGCATATACTATTGAATTATAATAACATAGCAGGATTTGTATCCCAAATTTTTTACAAAATAGAAAGAAGTAGACAATTGATAAAGGTACTATATGTAAGGCTAAGTTAGAGGTAAATTTGAATTTAAACTGAGATAGGAATTTTGTTCCCTACAGGAAAGGATAATGGTTGGGATAGAGAGTATCATCCTGGAGTATCAATCAGTAGATCACTTCAATAGCGTTTTACCTAAGTCTATCCATCAGGTTATTTAAAGATATTACTTAACTTGTCAATGCTAAATAACTCAAAGTTAATAGTGATTTTGGTCTTTAATACCAATAAAGCATTAATTTATAAATTAATTGCAATACAATGAGTTTAGATTCTTCAAAGTAAAATTAGTTGTAATTTACAAGTTAAGGATTCATCCAAACTATTGAGAAACCCAACAGAGCCCCCTCCAAGCCTTGACTAGGGGTGAGAATTGTAGTTTCTAAGAGGGTAAATTATTACATAGTCCCAGAACTTCAGAGCTTAGATAAGTATAGCACCTTGAGGTATTTAGGATAAACTTTGGCCACGTGGGAATGAAGAGAGTTGGTATGTGCAGTGTTAAAGGTTCTTATACTTCAGATAGTGGGTTTATCATTTTATGGTAAAGATGGTTTTTCAATTGTCATATTGTATAAAGACAATAGATTAATAGATTGTGTTTTGTTAATTATTGTTATCCATTTGCCTTTGCAGCTTAAAAATAAGAATGTCCTAGGTTGAGTTCCGCCAAAAAAAGGGAAATGTCAGCCATTTTCGTTTTTTTTCAATGCTATTAAGAGTAACTTTAATGGAAATATCGATGATTTCAGCCAAAAGACCCTAGCTGATTCTTGGAGGAACCTCATAAACCAGGGTAACACCAGTTTTAAACCTGCATGGGCACTATTAGTAAAATAAAATGATCAGATTTCACTGATCTCACTACAGACTTTGGGGAAACCATAGGAAAGTACTCTCCCAACCATCACCAAGTCCTTCACCACACCTGCGTGGGGGCCACCCCCTTTTATAGGTGAGGCGGTGGGCCCCCAAGGTGAGAATAATTTCTCAAGCAGTGATCAGTTGAGGTACATCAAAACCTTGCCACATGGGTATATTCTGCCCTAGAACCCCAACGTCCCTTTTACCAAAATTAATTAAATTTCCCTAAGATCTAATAGGATTGACACCCATATTACCTAAATTGGAAAGCATCAAAGCTAATCCAAACCTATCCCCAAATTCCCTCCAACCTTCAAAAATAGTATATATACTAATTTTTTAAAGTTGAAAAGGGATTGCTTTTTGTTCTTACCCAAGCTTATATTAAAAATCATAAAAATCCAATTATATAGTTTTCAAATTTTTATTTTATTAAAATCCTTTGTGGAATTTAGTGGGAATAGCATCAAGTGAGCATAATTAAGCTGGATTCCTACAAAATGGTGCTCACTACAGGGGATCCCTGTACACCAAAAATAGTTGCTCTTGAGAAAGCAACAAAAAAACGCTTTGTCCCGCCTTGAGGAGCTTGAGCAGCGCCCTTTCAAACTCCCCCATAAGGACAAATGCAACCCTGGTGAAGACAGCATTACCTTTTTGTACATCTATGAAGCTGCCATGGATGGTACAACTGACAAGCAAAAAGTTCGATGCATCCTTCATTGTTTAAGCCGCTTATTGCAAGAGATGCTAGTACCCAACCTGAACCCTGGGTACACCTGGTCAGAATTGAAGGAGGCTCTTCTAACTGGATTCAGAATAAAGCAAATTCTACACAGGGAAAAACAGGCCTTTATGCTCCTTAATATGTATGAAGGAGAATCAACCATTGCCTTTGCTGAACGCTTTTACCTCGCTGCGCAAAGGTTATCAACATCAAACATACTTACCCTTGATAATGCTATCGCCGCCCTATTAACTGTGTTAGTTTATCAGCCTTCTATAGCTAGAAATATCATCTCAGTGAAATGCAACTTCACAAACATCCGCGACATTAAAGAGGCTTTGATAGAAGTGGCCAAATTCTACTTAGGTGCCAAACATAATGTCAATGAGGTGAAACCTTCAGCGCTAACCATAAAGGAGGTACCAGTAGTTGACCAGTTGGGAGTGAGTCCACCTGTGCCTATCCTCCCTACAACACCTGCTCCATCAGTGCGACTTAAAAAGGATATCACTCCTTCTAATGAATCAAAGCCTTATAAGGTTGTACCAACCATACGCCCATACAAGCTCACTAACGCTTCTATGCCTTTCCTTCCAGCCAAGCTGGAAAATGCGTCTCCTAAGGCTACCCAAACTTCTGTAGCCATCCCCCCTACCTCCATCACTGCCTTGCCTGTGGTTGCGAATAATCTTATGAAGAATCTGAGGGGGGTTATGATGACATTGGTTACTACATATTGGGAGTCCCTGCGAAAGTAGAAGTGCCTGATCATTTGAACTCTGGAGGAGTAGATGAGACCACCACACCTGAATGGACGTACCTCAGTCAAATTCTATGAATTACAGATGTGATTGGCACTGCCAGTGATGGTAACCAATTCTTATCTGGCTTGATTCGCCCTATTTGGCTGGTTCATCCTATAAAATCCATCATGGATAGATACCCTGAGGCCGCTAGAAAGCTAACCTCCACCTTCCGGCTTAAGGAGGTCTTAGATTTGTCACCTAAATTTGGAGGAACGCTTACTAAGTTTGAAGTGGCCATTCAAAAGGCCCAAATATTAGCTATCTTGGAACTGGCTCCCCAGGCAACGTGATCTCCTCTAAGCTTATTAAGAAAACAAAGCTAGAGCCTGATTTGGAGTACACGCAAGAGTTTGGAACCGCTGGCCCCAACCATACCCGTGCTATAAAGGCATTACCTTCCCTTCCTATTCGAAGTAGGAAGCTTATCCTATCAGCCCCTGCTGTGGATTTGGATAACAACGCATATGATGTGCTTCATATCGGCACCTCAATTTATGATTGAGTATGAAGG
>JAKSZP010019349.1:0-18006 GCA_022478985.1 Massospora cicadina | reverse complement strand
CATTTAGGACCACAAATTGTAATATGGGGTTGGCGCAGTATGCTGCCAAACCTTCCATCAGCTCCTGGTGGAGAACTTCAGGGGGGAGGTGGGTGGGCAAACCAGCGAACTGGACCACCAAGGTGGTGTCCATTGGGAGCCAGGTCTGAGTTGTTGGAAGGGGAATATTATTAAATACTAATGGCACCTTTGCCGCAGTGGCTGCATCAGCTTCACATGGGAAGCTGAGATTAAAGTACCCCCTATAGTGGCAGAAGTCTATAAAACAGGCTTGTGTCATCACCACCTGAGCCATTTTGATAATGGCTTGGTCATCGTAGGGGAAGAATTTCCCATATTTGACCCTAAGGCCAAAATGCATGTTGCTCTGGGGGAGCACCAGGGGGCAGCGGGGCACCACTTGGGTTTGGGCGAGATGGGCATCGAGATCCTTGGGAGGAACAAATTGTCCCAAGGGTTTGGAATGACTGGGTGAGCCAGTCTGAGCGCGTTTTCCTGTCAGACGGAAAATGGAGGGGGAGTTTTGTCACTGCCCCACACCGGGACAGTCAGTGGGGAATCCAATGACATCGGAGCAAGACTTCAGTGTGTGATTAAGTGTTTGCTTTTAATTAACCGAATAAATTGCTTGGAAAGTTACGCTGAGTAGAGAGAAAAGGTTCCATCAGTAGTCATTCTATCGCCCTGGTTTTGTTTATGTTAAGCACCTTCCGTACAACTTTCCACATGTACCAACTTGGAAATTTAAGGACGCAGGCCCTATGGGTAAATTGTTTTGAAAGTGGTCATTCCGGGCACCTGGCATGCGGTTTTAATCAATGGGGCCATTATGTACAGTAGGATCAATGCGACCAGGGAAAAGTCATAGTGGAGTAGAGATGGGACTCTCTTTCTCTGTTATCCCAAATTCAAACGTCCCACAAAAATCAACTGAAGTATATGCAGCGGAAGCCCCCCAGTATGATGATACATTCTTAAATCAGCAGCTGGTTGAGGGAGTAAATGTACTGAAACAAGAACAAGCTAAGGAAATGGCGAACAAAGGATTACTGGGGCACCCAAAGCCATATGCATGTCAAATGTTTGAACAAATCGCTTCAGAAAAACTGGAACCATCTGAAGATGCGCTTTCCCTGAGAGGAGTATACGTCGCCTTCTTAGTGGATGCTATTGTTATAGGGTACCCTAAAGTTGGTAGAGAGTATTATGAGCTTCCTTGGCAAAAGCAATCCTTTAAATGTCCATGTATTAAACAGTCAACTTTCTTCTTACGTAGAGTGTACCTATTGTGATATTGTTGTAGCAAATACCTGAGTTTGTGCGATAATAGATACAGGCGCTCCAGTTAACATAGTATCCACTAGGTTGGTGACAAAGTTGACATTAAAACCTGATGTGGAACATCGAAAGGTGTATGGGACCGTTGGATCAGAAAACATGGTCACATAAGGAGCTTAAAGTTCACTTCCCTTGCAGTTTAGACTAATTGTTGTTGTAGCTCCATCAGTAGTATTATCAAACAGCAATTAGACCTGTTGATTGGCACCATTTTTATGCGAAACTATGGTGCTGCCATTGATATGATGGAGGAGACCTTCAAAATTTTGGGGTATTGTATCCTAATATATTTTACCTCCATCAGAGTGTCAAATGACTTGGTGCACATGGGCCATATCAACCTTGTCTATAGTGATGGGATGATCCTGATTCAATACCATCAATTAAAAAACAAGACCTGAGCACTTCCCCAGCAATTATATGAATACCAAGGGCTACCACTTAGAGCTTCCAGCCCTATATCCATCATCTCCGGCCACCAAGTAATAGTGAAAACTGATTTAGAGGTAGAAGTGCCTGCTGAGCTTTATGGTGAGGTCATTGGACCCTATTAGAAATCGTGGCTGGAGCCTCATGTAGCCCTAGGCATTATACTCCCAGCACATGAGGAGATCAAGGTCAAGTTAGTGAATCTTCAGAATGAACCAATGCAAATCCACTGACACCAAATAATGGCGTATTTATATTTGACCCCAGTGGAGAAGGTCCTCTGGGCTCGCGAGTTTGGTTCACTGGATGTACTTGGTCTGCTTGTCAAGTTGCAGCTCGGCATAGTGATGGTGGTACTGCATGAAAACTAATGAGGTTATTGGAAAATCAGAAAGATCAGGATAAGGCTTTATTTCACAAAAATAAAGAGATCTTTACTGTTGATGACCATGATTTAGGGTGCGCTTGTGGATTAGTACATCAATGGGACATGGGTGATCATACCCCCATCAGGTCTTGCCAATCCACTGATATAGAGCAGCAGAAAAAGTTGTCACATTGGAAATTGATAAGCTTCTGGAGCAAGGAATTCTTGAACCATCAAATAGCCCGTGGGCTTCCCCTGTCCTAATTGTTAAAAAGAAGGACAGTACCAACCAGTAGTAATAGACTACTGCAAGCTCAACAGAATTACAAAAAAGGACTCATACCCCTTGCCACAAATCAACAATGCTTTGGATCAGTTGGGATGAGCTCGCTACTTCTCTGAAAGGGATTTGATATCTGGCTATTGGCAGATTGAGTTAGCTGTGACAGAACAGGATAAATGCGCCATTATTATGTCAAAAGGGCTTTTTCAACTGACATGTATGCCACAAGGGCTGTGTAATGCCCCAGCTACATTCCAATGGGCGATGGACACTATTTTTGGCAACTTGAAGCTGCCATGCATTCTTGTATACCTTGAGGATATCAACATATTCTCCCGCACGTTTTCTGAGCACCTTACCCATTTGGAAGAGATATTCCGCCAGTTGCCTGAGGCCAACATCAGAATAAAGCTCCGGAAAAGCCACTTTTTTAAGAATCATCTAGAGTGCCTCAGGCTATTGGTATATGCGACAGGGCTGATGCCCCAACCAGCCAAGGTAAAACCATATGAAAGATGACTACACCAAACAGTAAGCGGGATATAAAAGTATTTTTAGAAATGGTCCTCCACTATCACCGCTTTATATCCAACTTTAGTTTTATTAAAGGTCCGCTGTTTGCGTTATTAAAAGAGGATGCCACGTTTAGAAGGACAGAACGCCATCAACGCTCCTTCAATACACTTCAATTGGTCTTGATCAATGCGCCAGTGCTACGCTACCCAAATTTTAAAAAGGAATTTATTGTACAAAATTATGCGTCCCTTTCTGCTGTGGTGACAGTTGTGTCCCAAAAAGATGACAAGGGGGAGGAGCACCCAGTGGCTTACTGCAGTCAAAGCCTGAATAGCCACAAACGTAATTATAGCATGACTAAGCAGGAGTGCTTAGCGGTGATCTACACTTACAAGCAATTTAATGTATATCTGAATGGCATAAAGTTTAAAGTCACAACATATCACGCCTCATTACGCTGGTTGTAGAACCTTAAGGAGCCTGAGGGTTGTCTAGCTCAATGGTCCCTTAAACTGCAGGCTTACAATTTTGAGATTCTTCACAAACTGGGAGTCAGACACCAGAATGCAGATTGCTTGTCAAGATTACCAACAATCACAGTTAAGCAGATCTGAGCGACATAATGTTTGACAAGATGCTCAGCGGAAAGTTTGATATAGAACTGCCTCAAGTCATCAAAGTGTTGAATGAAATAAGGGCTAATACATTCCAGAAGAACGGTGAGCTGTACAAGCAGATAGAGGACACTACAGTAAACATCCCAAGGCCTTTTTCCCAACCAAACATTATCATGAGCGCCCACTGAGCAGTTGGCCATGGTGGAGTATGGAAGACCTTGGAATTGTTGCACCCTCAGTATTACCTGGAAAGCATTTCCTGCTGCGCCCAGTGCCAAGTGGAAAAGCTGTTTCAACAGAAGACTTCCTACCAACTATTGAAGCCCCACTTTGCTTGGAATACTGTGTCTATCAATGTTGTGGTCCTTCTACCAACTGGAGTAATTTGGTCTAAGAATATTTTGGTGGCAATTGACCACTTGATCAGGTGGGTTGAGGCACAAGCAGTATATGATTTGGGGGCTATCATGGTGGCGAAGCTTGTGATGGAATGTACCATTCAGCAACATGGCTGTAATCAGTCCATCCTTACTGACAACAGAACCAACTTCACCTCCCACATTTTACCAAACTCAACAAACTGATGGCCATCCACGGTGTTCTGACGACCCCATATCACCCCAAGTATAATGGGATTGTCGAAAACATTAATGGGACATTGGTGAACATACTTCAAAGATTGGTAAAGGATTAACCTTCCAATTGAGTTCCCTTCTTTCCACCTCTGTTTTTGAATACAACATTATCTATCAATCTGCCACTGGTAAAAGTCCTTTCCAATTATTGTATGGATGACACCCTTCTCTTCCAGCGCTTTATGCTTGTATAGAAGATACTGGCAGAATGGATCCCCACCAATATTTGAATAACCTAGTAGACACGCTGATCAAGCTGCAAACTGAAGCGTGCTCATGCAGGTTATACAAGAAGATTAAGATTCAGGCTGCTGATCAGGTGCCGCGTAGTGAGCTAGGCAGTTCAAAGATGAATATATAGTTTTGTTACACGAACATCATGGTTTTGGGAAGAAACACAAGTTGGCCAGTATCTGGATTGGGCCAGCAAAATTATTGAGAAAACAGTTGTGGACGCTTATTTTATTAAAGACCCCACAAGTGGATGGATCATAAACTGAGTACATGCTAAGTTCCTTTGGGCATATAATCAATAGAAGCCTTATTGTCCAGTCAAGGGGGGTAATGTTGCGATTCTGATATGACTGGATGATAAGCCCTAAATCAATGTGGCAGAATGGGTAGAATCCACTGATCCTGAGTATGATTTATGAGTTTAGAGCGCCTTAAAATGATGTGATATTAGAGTAATATGGATAATTATTGGATTGCTTCCATATGAGGCGATTAGTAGATATTAATATACAATGAATAGTTGGTGAATCATCTTAAATTAGGCAATTGTGAATTTAATGAATGAAGATTGCCAGAACCAATGAGATACGGTAATTGAATTTTTAAGCTGTGGAAATGTATTGTCCAAAGTTGCTGAGATATAAGCGAGATGAGATGATTGACAGAAAGAGGTTATTAATAGATTTGAGTGAGCGGAACAACAAGGATCTGCTGTATCTATTATATTAAATAAAAGAGTATGTGTGAGCAAGTGCTCCATATTCTATTAAAAAGTTTATTCTGTTGTTTCAAGGATGACAATCATCATATTGTTGGTCCTAATTGCTCAGTGGGATGAACCCTGCGCAAAACCCTTTTGGCATATCTCTGGAATACTGCCAAATTAATAACAGAGTGCACTAATTGTTTGAACCTCATTCAACACAGAGTTGACTGAGGTAGGTTGTACAATGGTGGGATCATTTGTGATCCCGCTGTGAGTTAATGAAAATTGGTCTGCATCTGCTTTTGCAGCTGCAATTTGGGAGCAGGTCAAATAGGTTAACATACAAGTTGTCAACCAAAGGTTTTGTGATTTGGGATTGTTTTTAGTAAATCCTGACACATTTGAGGAACGTTCAGTGGGTTTAACCACCATTGTTCATTAGATCAGATAAGCTTAAATTTCTGGTAAGTTTACTTTTTGAAAAGTGTAATTTAGCAGTTAAAGAAAAATTTGTTTCTGAGAAAACTCTTAAAATTAGTTGTTAGAAAGATTTTGTAATATTCACACAAAAAGCTTTGTCTATCCCCATTGGGGTAATTCAGTTAAATAATCACTTTGTCATCAGTGAGTTGAAAATTATTTTGTCCCCTTGAAAGTATAAAAGGTTTTATTTTATTGTGTTATTTGGCAATGTTAACATCTTCATTTATAAATCTTCTGAAGCGTAAGGTGGAAAATTTCGCATGACGTCACTCTGATCATGGATAAAATCTTGTCTCAACTGCATCTATAAAAGGGGCACACTCACCTTCACCTCATGGAAGATAAGCTGCCTGCATTTCCGCAGATTTAGGATTAACTTTGTTAATTACACCAGTCAAGGAATGATCCACTGGTACTCTTGCAGGCTCATTCATAACCCAACCCATAAAGGCAAGGCACTGAACATCATTTTAAAAGTTGTAGTTTATATGCCTACAATTCTGTAAACCTTATGATAGTCTAGATCTAGCTCAGTCTTAATTTTTTCACCAACTTTGTAAAGAAAATAATTTGTTAGGCTAAGGGTAAGTAAAGAAAAAAATTGGGTTGTTTGTGTGGGTTTCATACATCCCCAACAGTAATTTAAGACTACCAGACAACACCCTACCTTAGGGGATTGATTCAATAGAGGCGGGAGATAAAAGTGGATTTTTATGTTGATGAAGGTGAGGAGTAAGCGGGAAGTGCTTTCTTTGAGCTACTGCACTCAATAGGTTGGACAGAAAGTTTAACCATTATCTCCTTCTACTAGCACATTATTTGTTTGTTTTATATTGTTAATTTATATTAAATTTCAAAAAGTCTATAAAAATTATTAGTGTAAAGTAACAAAAATAACTCAACACCCTACCATTAGTAGGGTACTGTGTTTTATGTTGTGATGGGGAGGAAAGAGTTTCTAAGCTGGACTTCAGTATTAAGGGTTTATTGAAAATTTTAAATATCAAATTAATGGACTAAAAACCAATTTTTCTATTACATATTATTAGGATCATTGCCTCAATTGATTCTCAGTAGCATCAATATTAAGAAGCGGGTACAAATGGCGATAAGATATATATTCTGGCAGATCATAAATTAGAGTTAAGGCAAGCCTCAAGGATGAGCAGAAATTATAATGATGTGAAGCGAATCAATTGTATATTAATAGTTTGGTGAATTGATGGAATTCTGCCAAAACTTCAAGAACAAAAACTCCTTAAATGTAACACATAGGAATTCAATAAGCAGAAGGGTGAAATCAACCAAGAATACTGAAGATAAGAGTTGAGCGAAAAATGAGAGGAAGAGGTTTTTAGTAGTTAGCGGAGATAATCTGCATTTTGATATTTTTAAAGTAGCAATCAGGGCGTAGCTCCTATCTTATATTGGTTTTTATTCAGGATTGACAATCATTATATCAGTCGTTCTGTTTCTTAGTGATAATATCCTGTGCAACCAACTCAGAAGATTTAGCTCATATCACTGAAAAGATAACAGTGGTGCTCACAGCAGGAGGCCACTGTTAAACTTTAAAATAACAGCACTAGGGCATCATGGCGAGCCCTCACTTTTTATGCCAAAATCTAATCAGATTTCATGACTGATATTTAGGGGAAGCAATTGAGTCATCCAATGAAAAGCCAACACTTTTCATGTTGACGAAACTAAGGGATGAGGATACTAGGATAGAATTGCTTTTAGGTGCTTGTACCACGTTGGAGTCAGATCAACAGGGCAGGTCCACTAACGTGACCCCTAAGGAACTTTGGGGTATTATGGAATGTCTCTTGCGGGGTTCCACCTCTATGAAGATGATGTGAGAGGACATGAACTGGGTTTGTTTTATAAACCAACGGGACCAAGAATATCATTACAAGTTGTATATGTGATACCTTGACGCTACCACCACAGGGATGTCTCGCTGGCTCAGCACACATGGAGCTAGGGAATCATTGGTTGCATACGTTCAGCCTTTGCTCTGCCAACTACTGCATGTGTTGACCTGACATAACATTGAGATTGGGGATTTCATGTGGTTTGTCCAAGTGCAACAGAATGACATTCACCTTTTACTGGACCACCTCAACCACTCTTTCTCAAAGATTCAGGGGTCACTTGTGCACGTGGACAGTTGTGTCATGGACGTCCTCCATTGCTTGGACTAATTAATCCCCCAATTTGATCATGAGTTACCCTGAATAATAGGACAATTGTGGACCAGCTCCGGCTTTCAGCTGGATGGATTTGGGATGTCACTACGTTGGGTAGTAACACTGAGCGCCTAATGATGGTCATGGCAGAATGGTCCAAGAGGATTGAAACAGCGGTAGCTCAGATTAGAGACAGGGCTAACTTCGACAGGGAGAAGGATGGCCAATCACGCTGACTCCATGGCATTAAAATTTAGTCAACTTCTCGCTGAGTGGAGTAGCTAGCGGGCAGCTGACCATATGAACAGCTCTTTTGTGGCATCCTCAGAATACCGCCAGTTGCTGGGTCAGATTAATCAATTGATAAGTTCCAGTCAGTAGGCTCAGAGCTAAGCCATTACCCTACATTCATTGATATGTTAGAGTATGCTGATATGCAAGTGCTCTTGGATACCCTTTGATGGGCCAATGAGGAACTGGTGCAGGAATGAGCTGCTCTCATTAATCAAGTATATGAAGCGAACCAACAAGCGCGTGACACTGGATGGCAGAACGTGAGTATGCAGGGCGCTTAGGGGATGTCCTCTCACAGTTTCATGCAATGGAGTGAAAACTGGACATTGAGTGGGTTTTCTGCCACAAATTATAGAGCGATTTTGAAGAGCTTCAACAGGGGGTGCGAGATGGCTCATGTCAGTGCTACTCGGTCAAAGCTAAGCAGATGATTAAGCATTTTGTTGAACAGACTGGTGAAGGGAGCAAAGGTTGCAGTCAGTGGTGAGTCTGGAGAAGAATGCTATGGACCAGCCAATGAGTGCCCCCTGGGAGTCTCAGAAGTTCTCCCATAATCCAACTTCTTCTTGTTCCACTGTGAGGGAGTTGCATCCATCTTTGTGACCCTATTCTTGCCCACAAGGGAATGTTCCCTTTGCCCGTCCTGAACTTAATCCATCTGTTCCTCACGCCCAAAGCATGGAGCAAGGTGACTTTGTTTGAATTGAGAAGTTACTGCCTATCAGTCATGATGTGAACATGCACAGATACTTTAAGCGGTTCAAATTCGTTGTGGAAGGAGCATTGGATCAGCGGAATGAGAAACTGTTGCTTTCTGCTCTGGATGTTGAGAGTTCCAACCAGGTCATCTGTTACCTCCAAAGTAGTTCTGTAATATATTAAGAGGTGAAGGAGACAGTGCTCCACCTGTTTGTGGGTGCAACAAAGATGGCGGAGCGCAAGGCCAAATTCCTAACCATACAGTTTCACAAGAATGAGTCCCTGGTGGAGCTCGTGGAGAAATATATGACTGAAAATCATGTCTTAGTAGAAGTAAATATCTTAACTAATGAGGATATAGGCATAGCCATGATGGAGGCAGTCAAACCGTATAATGAACTTCATAATGCTATGACTCACATATGAATGAAGATTCGAGGCTTCTATAAATTTTTAACACTTTACGCCATCTCTCTACAACGTTAAGTGCTCCCAATGTGGAGCAGAAGGCCCCTGCTACCGCCACCACATCCTTATTGAGAAATGGCCTGAAACAAACCAGCTATAATCTGCTGGGTAATGTTTGTTCACCCATTATGTTGGCGGATCCTTTCCGCCCTCCTGACGCTCAGCCACCCTGTCCCCACCCTAATTTTAATGCTTTGTTTAATCTTCAACCCTGACCTTCAGGCGCGAACTATATATGTAAGCCATTTATGAATGCTTTTTCTATGCAGCTGATAAGACCATTATGCGGTAACTGCTCAGGCAGCAAGCATGTTCATACAGTGCCATCTGTTTTGATTAAATAGGGAAAAGCTTGAGTGGAGTAAAGACGGGAAGCTCTACCTCCACTAATTTGAATTTATTTGTATCTGACGATTCTCATGAGTCTCTTTGTGTTGGCCATGGTACCCAATCCAATGATTTATTTTAATAACAACTTCTGCACAATATCTCAGACTCCATTCATTTGAGCAACTATCATTGTTCAGGATCTGAGTTCCGCCTAGATGTGCAAAAGCCATATGCTTGGCAAATCCAAGAACAAAACAGCATGAGTGATGTTGAACCTCAACAGACGTCGCCTCTCTAGTGGGTGTTAACATAGCCGTTCCAGTAGAAAAAATCGCCCAGGAGTGTCCTCATGTTGGTATGAGGATAGCCACTTTTCTTGGTAACAAAAAGCCCTTAAATGTTCACATAATAAGCACCAATAGTTCTTCTTATTCAAAGTGTACCTACTGTGATATTTTTGTTCATAACACAAAATTCGAGCTAAACTCTCTTTCCGCTTGGTATAACTTTCTGAGCAAATTATACAGAAAAAGTAGATATCAATTTCCCACCGTAGTTTTGCTCCAATGTCCTCAGATTCCCTGCAGGGTGCCCCAGTGTGGGGCAGCAACAAAACTCCCCCCGCCATTTTTCATCTGACAGGAAAGCATGCTCAGACTGTCTCGCTTAGTCATACCAAACCCCTGGATTGATTCGTTCCTCCCAATGATCTTGATGCCCACCTTGCTCAAACCTAAATGGTGCCCCAATTCCCCCTGGCGCTCCCCCAGAGCAACATGCATTTTAGCCTTAGAGTCAAATATGGGAAATTCTTCCCCTACAACGACCAAGCCATTATCAAAATGGCTCAGGCGTTGATGACACCAGCCTGTTTTATTGACTTCCGCCCCTATAAGGGGTACTTTGATCTCAGCTTCACCTGTGAAGTCGATGCTGACACTGCAGCACCTGTGCCCCTGGTATTCCAGGGTACCCTTCTCCCAACAACTCAGACCTGGCTTCCAATGGACACCACCTTGGTGGTCCAGTTTGCTGGTTTGCCCACCCACCTTCCCCCTGAGGTGCTCCACCAGGAGCGATGGAAGGTTTGGCAGCCTATGGCTCCAACCTCATATTGCAATTTGTGGTCCTAAATGGGGCCACACGCCTCTCTGGGACTCAGGCATATGCCACAATCAGCCCTGAATCAACAAAATTTCCCCATCGATTCCCCCTCACATTGTTATCCCCTCTTCCCTGAACATCCATTATGGTCCCACGTTGAGGGCGGATGGACGATCTGTCCATCTTGTTTCAAGTTGGACCACTCAAAACGCAAGTGCCCATCCCTAACTGCTTCCAACAGTGCTGATTTTTAATCTGCTGGCCTCCAATCTGCCACCCACCCTGCACCAGCTTCAGTATGGGGTATGATCCTACCTCCCCCTCCCCCAAAGCCTGATGCTGCAGTTACACCTGTAGCCACCAATCAGCCTCCTCCTCACCCCAGTGCCACAAATGCTCCCTCCAATCATGCACCAGCTTGGACCCCAGTTCGATCCCAAACTTCCTCCATGAATCAACTAAACCTCAAAGTTATATGCGGATGCCCCAATTCAATTCAACCAGAACCCATGGGAGTTATTGTCTGAAATCGAAGAATCAGGTAATCTCATTGAAGAACCATCTCTGCAAATAGAGTTTTCTATAATGCAGAATGGGACGCCAAATACCCCCTCATATATATTCTCCAAAGCCAAATGCCAAATCATTCTATAGTGACCACCAGCTTGCAGTAGAAGCAGCTGCCATACCAGATTGTCATCCCCTCCGCAAAGCTGCCATCATATTAGTGGCGATGCTCACAGGAGATATTACACCTCCTGTTATCCCCGAAAACTTATCCCAAAAAGTAAGATTACAATGAATCAATTGCACAAAAATGACAATGACGTTATCCAAAACGTGGTCACTGTAGCATGGAATCCTAAAGCTAAGATTACCAGAATCAATATTGCCACATTTGTTAAACCACCATATGCCCGCATTAGAGCCAAAAAAGCTTTAGCCAAATATATCACTGTCATTTTCATAGCTGGCAATTTCTCAAAAGTACCAATCATTAGTGATATTAAATCACATGCTGCCGATGCCCTGAAGCCCTTTTCTACCACCTTGACACATACTCTACTCTGGGATGAGGAAGCTGCTGCTGAAGTTGAGCCCTCTGATCCCCCTTCCTTCCACCATGGAAGGATAAGCGGTCTCCACTGCCCACCTGGTTTTTTTTCTTTCAGTGTGTTCATTCAATACGCTCATTTGGGCGTTTTATTTGAATCAATTAGTCACATTAGTTTTAGTTTTAGTTTTTGTTCAGTAATGTCCATCCCCTGGTCAGCTTACCTCTTTTAGATAAAAAGAACAAAGTCTGAGCTATTATATATACTGGTGCCTTAGTTAATATATTATCCATCAAGCTCATGGCTAAGCTTTCGCTGAAGCCTGATAGAATCACAGTGTAGTGTATGGAACTGAGGGGCACAGAGCACTGTGTCTGAAGGAGATTACAGCACGTTACCTCTGAGCTTTTATTCGGTTAGGGCTTCCAATATAGTGGTGATTCTGCTAAAGAATAACTACAATATGCTGATCAGTGCTGAGTTCATGAGGCGATTTGAAGCCATGGTCAATATGGCGGAAGAAACCATTAGTATCTAAGGACAACAGATCCCCATTTACTTAGCCTTTAACAGAATCCCAAAGAACCCATTCTTCTCCATTCAGATCAATTTGGTGTATAGTGACGTGGTGATTCCTGTCTAAATAGGTGAACGAAGTGGAGGAACAGATCCCTCCCCAACCAGGTCTATGAGTACAAAGGTATTCCGCTACAAGCTGTGAGTACTTAGAGCATACCTTCTGGGCATCAGGTCATAATATGAACTGAGCTTAAAATAGGCGTCACTGAAGGGCTATACAGGGAAATTGTGGGACCCTACCAGCAATCTGGCTTGAACCTCATGTGGCTCCGGGGCTACTACTACCAGGAAATGGGTAAGTGAAGGTGCTGATAGAAAAACTGAAGAAGAAGGCTTATAAAGGTCCATTTGCATCAAGTGGTGGCTTATTTACACTTGTCCCCTATAGATGAGGTTCACCATATTCATGACTTTGGAGTGTAAGAGGACCTCAGACTACCAGTAAAATCCCCATTTGGAATAATGACAGTGGTTCTTGGGAAGCTCTAACTGAATTGTCGGAGGAACAGAAAGATAGGGTGATGACCTATTTGAAAAATACTGAGATATTTTTGATTCTGATGACCAAGATTTGGGGTGCACATGAGGGGTGATGCATCGGGTAGACACAAGAGATCACCCTCCCATTTATTAATGGCCTATTCGGTAATCAAAACTGGCAGAAGAGGTTGTCTCTGATGAGGTAGACAAATTGATCGAACAAGGGAAAAAGAGCCATCAAAGAGCCCATGGGCATTGCTGGTACTTATTGTTTAAAAAAAGTTAGTGGCAACCGGGTGGTCTTTGACTATCAAAAGCTCAATAGTGTTACAAAGAAAAATTCCTACCACCTTCTGCAGCTTGATGATGCGTAGATCATCATGAAGAGGCTAAGTATCTTTCTGCCATGGATTTGATATCAAGGTACTGTCAGATCTAATTGCCAGCACTAGAATGAAAGAAATGTTCTATAATCACCTCAATGGGGCGTTCCAGACTGAACATATGCCACAGGGTTTGTGCAACGCCCCAGCTACGTTCCATCGTGCTAAGGATACAATCTTGGGTGATTTGAAGATGTCCTGCATTTTAGTTTACCTCAATGATATCAATATGTTCTCACAAATGTTCACAGAGCATCTTGACCGCTTGGAAAAAGCATTTCACCAACTTGCCAATGCTAATATCAAGATCAAGCCTAAAAAGTGTAAATTTTTCAAAGAGCAGTTATAGTATCTTGGGTTCATGGTGGAATCAGAAGGGCTTAAAGTGCATCCAGCAAAGAAAAAAGCTATAAGTAAAATGACCCAGCCAGGCTATAAATGAGACATCCAAGTGTTTTTTTAGTGGGAATTTACTGGCAGTTTATCCCAGACTTCATTTGTATTGGGGCACCGCTCTTTGAATTATTTAAGAAAAATGCCACCTTTGACTGGATAGAACGATGCCAAAACACTTTTGGTTTCTTACAAGCCACATTGGCAAGTGCGCCCATTTTGCAATATCCTAACTTCAACAAAAAAAACATAGTGCAAATGGACGCATAACTTTTTTGCCGTAGGGGCCATATTATTTCAGAAGGATGATGATGGCGTAGAGCACCTTGTCATGTTTTGTAGCTGAAGCTTAAACTTTCATGAACGGAATTACACTGTGACCAAGAGAGTGCTTAGTAGTAATATATGCATATAAACTGTTCCAGGTTTATCTACAAGGGGTGTAATTCAAAGTGGTAATGGATCATGCATCCTTGCGTTGGCTGCAAAATCCCCATGAGCCTGAAGGGGAGCTTGCGTGATGGGCATTGAAGCTCTAAGCCTACAATCTCGATATTGTACATTTTCTGGGGGCAAAACATCAAAATGCAGACTGTCTATCCCAGTTACCAATGGTCACCATTACAGCGGATTTGGCTGACATTATGTATGAGAAGATGGTAGTGTGCAAATATCACAATGAGCAGCCGCAAGCAATCAAGTGTTATACAGGCTTAGACAGGATGCTTTCCTGTGCCATGGGGAATTATATAAGCAAATTGGAAAGTTGAAGGTGAGTTTCTCTAAACCCTCTGCTAGGCCAGAAATTTTCTTGGATGCACATATGGTGATAGGGCATGAGGGTTTTGGAAAAAGTTGGAGTTTTTGTGACACAGCTACTATTGGGAGAGCATGCATTATGATGTGCTTGAGACAGTTAGTTGTTATCAGTGCCAGGTGAAAAGTCTTTCCACAAGAAGACCACATATCATCTGGTTAAGCCTCTTTATTACATGGCATTCCGTTTCTCTTGACATGGTGGGGCAACTGCCAACTGGCGCGAACCA
Organism: Massospora cicadina; assembly: GCA_022478985.1. Classification (NCBI taxonomy): domain Eukaryota; kingdom Fungi; phylum Entomophthoromycota; class Entomophthoromycetes; order Entomophthorales; family Entomophthoraceae; genus Massospora; species Massospora cicadina. The sequence goes on along the minus strand of JAKSZP010019349.1, from coordinate 3,375 downwards.
ATCTAAGTTATAGTCATAGCAATTGATTATTTGATAAGATGGGTGGAAGCCAGGGCGATTAATAATTTGGGGGCGATCACCACCGCCAAGCTTATCATGTAGTGTGTCATACAGCAACATGGCTTTCCGCAGTTCATTCTAATGAACTACAGAACCAATTTCACTTTACATATCCTGCCCAAGTTGAACAAACTGTTGGAAATCTGTGGGGCTTTGACTACACCTTCCATCTGGAATCCAATGGAATGGTGGAACGGGTCAATGGAACCTTGGTAAACATACTCTGCAAGCTTATGAAAGATTGACCCTTTAAATGGAGTACCTCCTACCCACAGCTGTCTTTGCATATAATATCAGCTACCACTCGTCCTCCAGCAAGAGTCCTTTCCAACTGCTCTATGGTAAACATCCAGCGTTACCTTCTCTGCTCTACTCGTGTGTGAAGGATACTGGTAGCTTAGAACTGCAGCAATATTTGACTAATATAACGAAGAAGCTGATCAAACTACAAATGGAAACGTATTCTACTAGCTTGAATAAAAAGATTTGTGATCAGGCAGCTGGTCAGAGTAGACATAGCGGACTCCCTCAGTTGCTGTATGATATCATATCTTGTTTCACGACCAACATGGATTTGGACGGAAGAACAATCTTTACTAACATTTGCACCAGGACGTTTGAAATATTGAGAGGACTGGTATCAATATCTACACTATTAAGGAACCAGTGGGTGGTCAGATTATCAACCAAGTTCATGCAAAGTTCCTCCAAGGCTTACAAGCAATAGGAGCTTATTGTTCAGTCAAAGGGGAGTAACGTCAAGAAATTAAATTAGAGTTGAGGTGAGCCTCAAGATTGAGTGGAAATTTAGTGGTGTGAAGCAAATAAATTGTAGTATCAATAGTTCAGTGAATCAAGGGAATTTCGCTGAAACCTCAAGATAGAACAAAAACTCCTAAAATGTAACAAATATGAGATTACTAAGCAAAAGGGTGAAATTGACCAAGATACAGCGAATAAGAGTTGAGTGGAAGAATGAGAAGGAGAGGTTTTTTAAGTAGTTAGCAGAGATAATCTGCATTTTGATTTATAATAAAAGTAGCGGTTTGGGCAATAGCTCCTATTTTGTATCAGTTTTTATTAAGGATCAGCGCTCATCATATTGGCCATTCCATTGCGCAGTGGTAATATCCTGTGCAACTAGATCAGCGGATTTAGCTCATATCATCAAAAAATAAAAGCTAATATTAGCCAAAGTTTTCACAATCTTCTCAGATCAACTTAGAGTCCTGAATGTCCAAATTTTGGTTAGTAATTTTGGAGTTGTTGGCTCAATATCCCTTCCAACCTTTTCTCTTAAACTTTTTTTTCTGAATTTTCTTACTAGTAAGTTTTAACTAAACAGTTTGACTTCTGGTAATCCCTCTGATGGTGACAGAGTATAGTACAATGGTAGTGAACTTGATTTATAAAGTCTTCACAAAGATTTGTGATTTTTTAACATAATTCTTGCAGATTTTAGAGCTTGGATGGGTTTGGGCTGAGGAGTAGATGAGGGAAAGGAATGTGGCAAACAGGGTTCGCAGCAGCTACCTAATTCTTGTCCAGGGTATGGCCTAAGTTAGAAATATAAATGAGGTGCAAGGCATTAAAGTTTAAACCATTTTTGACCTAAAGGGGTGCATGACCCTGTCCATCTTAGTTGCTTTTTAAAAATGTAATACATTATTAATTAGAGCTCCACTTTCAACTATTGCTTGAACCTTCATTCATTTACAAAAAACATTTGCATATATATAACCAGAATACTGGTAAAATTATTTACTTGAAAGTATAATGTCATTGTTTGTTCTAAAAAGCCAAATCTGACTATAGAAAATGCTCACTTATATTAAAGAATTACTACTTATCATTAACCACTAAAAAGATATACTAACGTCATCCAAAACGTTACTATACTTCTTTATGTTTTTGTATTTTATCCAGGAACTTCTTCATATAGGGTGCTTTAGTTTTTCAAAATCTTTTGGGCTCAATTGCGTTTGATTATAAACTAGTAACCACATATGCTTAAGTATATAATACTTAATATTGAGATGTTGGGGTCATCATCCATAAAAAGGCATGCTACAGTTTCACCATTCTGTTGTTCTGCTAAGTCAGGTGGAACTACAACACAGGCGTGACTAAAAATTCATTGTCTGTTCCGCCTTTTTTCTCATTAAGACACTTGATTGTTTGTAGGTATGACCATATTGACTTTTGCCTTCTTATAATCTGCATGGCTTTGAGACATGACCATATATGCCGCACTTATAATAGGAAAGTTGAGCTTTTAATTGTCAGATTTGGCTTTTTAGAACAAATCAGCAACAGATCAGTAGTGGTTACTGCTCAGTTATAGGCAAAATTTCCCACATAATTTGCGTTGCCCATCTTCATATTTTGGTAGCTTCTATTTGAGGTAGAAAATTCTGTCCCACAAATTTGTAAAAATTTACCCATCTATGTTTTTTATAATAAAATTCAGTGTAAAATGATAGCCCAAAGCAAGTTTCTATAGGGGACAAAGCGCAAATTTCATTAAAATTCATGCATCAAAATAATATATTTTCCTTCCCTAGTGACTATCTGGGATTTTTGATAAACCCTATTGACAATGGCATTTATGGTTTCATCCCTCATTAATTATATCCCCGTGAATTTTTGTTTCCCGTTTGAAATACATTCTGGGATGCCAAATTTGCTCATGATAGCATCTTTTGCCTAGTTGTGAGTCTATTTGATAGCTGCTAAGCTGGTAGAACAAAGTTTTGATCCTCTATCAAACAATTGATTATGGCAATAGCCTTCTGAGGGTAGCCACATCTTACTATGGTAATTTCAAATATTATCTGAACGATGCTGGAACATTATTTTTTTATAATTCCTGCAGCTTTTAAGTTGGGTGAAACTCTACATCTTCAAAATGAATGTTGCCATTATTTTTTAATCAACCTAGAAAAATTATTTGTTAAGTGGCGTCATTCTTGATTAGCAGCTAATACCTCTGGCACATTTTTATGCCTCCAAAAGTGGATGAAATATTGCTACCATTATCAGTGTTGTAATTCAGCGGAATCTTGGAGATACGCCATAAGAGGTATGCACAGGGTTTAGCCCACTGAGCAATAAGACCAACGATATGAAAATCGTGGGCCTTGATAACCAAACAAACGTTAAAATAATAACTAGGGGCACTTGCTCCCACTATAATACTTTATTTTTAATATAATAATCTCCTTCAATCCTCTCTATCTTCCTTCTTTCTTCCTATTAAACCACAACCCTCCTCTTGATCGCCCATCACTTATATTACAGCAGCTTGGATGATAC
>JAKSZP010019348.1:0-18081 GCA_022478985.1 Massospora cicadina | reverse complement strand
CTATGTGTAGTGTAAAGTTCCTTTACATGCTACATGCACAGTTTTGGCTGGCTCAATCCAACTATTGGCTTACTGTATATAAAATTCTATGCAGTAAGCTAAATTAAACGTTGGTACATAAATCTACATCAAAGATCCTAACTAAAAATGGTAAGTCTTTAAATAAGAACAATCCTCTATTTAGTATGATTTAGTTTATAAAGTTAAATCACTTCATTCAAGGTTTATCAAGTTTCTTGTAATGAGGGTCATTGTTATATTAAAAAACGATTATTTTTAGTGAGTTGGATTTTCAAAAAAGATTTAAATAGGGCGTCATGGGCCAGACACACAGCAACCCAATGTAGGGGAAAATCTAGTACTGGAGTTGATGATATGACTTTGATTTGCAAAACAGGAATAAAGGCAAGAAATTAATTAACACTTCCCCCTCCTTGACTTATTATACAATTCAATTTTTGATAGGATGTTTGTTTAATTGTAAAAAGGTTGAGGTTAATTATCATGAACTTTGTTATAGATGAGACCGTGAGTGGTGCTTCTGGTCAGTCCTCAACCTGTGGAATCAGTATAAACAACCCTTAAACTGGTGGAGGTACTGGTGACCAGGTCACCGCGGATGGGGGTGAAAAAGGCCCTTTCATAGGCACAAATGAGCTAGATATCTTCCTTCCAATCATGACGTCACACAAAAATAATTTTCGCCCCTCCAATTTGGAAGATTTTTAAATGAGGAAGAAGAAGCTGCCCAAATTTTCTACAAAAATAAGCCCCCTTTTATACCCTTGTGGGGCCAAAATTATGTGCATTCTGTCAATGATGCCCCAATGAGCAAACCAAATTACACAGACAAAAACATATGAAGCTTCAATGCATATATTACTAAAATGGGCAGTCATCCAAGCTCACAAGTGACTTGAAGCCATGATGCAAGGTGCATTGTAGGTGCGCCATCACTCAAACCCAATGTAAAGATTCATATTGTCAATTTTGCCAATCAAATAATATCAAAGCTCAGTAAAATGTAACAAATCTTAGAAGTAGGACCAAGCAAAAAGACCTTTGAATATCCAGGTTCAGGGGTAATCACCATGATATGAAGCTTGCGCATACAGGGATTAGTTAAAGTGTTAAACATACCAAAGCATTAGTCAGATGCCATTTGACTAGAGGATCTTAAAAATCCTTTAATCAAAACCCTAAATTTACCAATTACTTACAATAATATATTCATTTATACCTCAAATTTCCTCCTGAAGTATACAAGACTTAATTTTTTATTTTAATAAAAAACCTTTTCTACAGAATCTCAAGTTTATCCTTTTTGCTTTTACCTATGTTATGCAAGTTAGTAATCGCCAGTATCCAGTTTGGGATTGACCAGTTTGAATTAAATACCAGCAGACAGTCTAGGATTAACCTGTCTTGAAGAAGACAAACTATCAAGGATACCTTGGTGCTGATAACACCAAGAAAGAGTTTGGAAAGGTTCCCATTGTTTCACAGAGGCAATGTATGTCAAGGAAAGTCCAAGGGTATCAAGAAGTTTGCCAAGAGTGCAAACAATTTAACTAAGCAATTGATGCACCAAGGGGTAGCATCTGAGGGGGATTTGCTTAGTGAAAACTTTTATGATGTTAGAGAAGGTTGTCTGGTGCCTAATCTGCATGGAATAGATCCCCTGATGAACAAGTCAGCTTTTAAAATTAATAAAGATGACGTCAGCGTGCTGACTAACTTGATTAACTATTCTTTTGTAAACAAAGTTTAAAATAGTATAGGCTTCATCAGCGACCCATTTAAGAAAAACAGGGTACTTTTCCTTAAAGTAGCTAGCTTATGCGTGCTACCATATCCATAAGTAATTCAGTAAGCAATTTAACTGCTGACTGAAAAGCTCACCATTGTGAATCTATGTAAATCCTCTCACTTTATAATTAATTTTCCTAGCAAAAACTGCTCCATAAGCTTCAGTATGGATCTCAATCAGGTATTTCATCAGTCAATCAAAGTACTCAGATGTAAAAATCTCATCCTCATCAGTAATAAATTAAATGCAATAATGGAAGTAGTGCAGGTTGTCAATTAAACAAGAGCTGAAAAGGTCAATATCATGTACCACTGTGGTAACTTATATTGTTTTAAAAACATTTGAGTCCACATATATGACCTATCAAGAAGGAGAAGCATTGGCAAAATTCTGAAGAGCTTGTACTAAGGTACCGTTGGTACATTACACCATCCTAATGGTTTCTGGATGAAGAGGGATAGTAAGAACTCTGAAAATTCCAGTTAGCTCATTGAATTTAGGAATGACTCAAGATGTGAGATTAGAAGCATTGTTCATGAGGATAACTTGCAGACAACCACGCTAATGAATTGCCTGTTATATTATAAATTTTGAAGTTGATATTTATCTAAAATTTATAATAGCCTGAGCCTTATGTAAATCCGTGGGAGAGCCCCCTTTGTTTGGATGGGGGATTTTCCCGTTTTCATCAAAAAAGGTTCCAGAAGACCAGCTACCCCTCTCATCTCACAGGGCAACCTTTCCCATGTGGTGGATGAACTATGGGTAACAGCTGTTCCTTTAAAGATCCAGCCACCTATCCCAGTATTAACTTTTGACTAATTAATAAAACATATTAAGGGTGTTTGTACTGAGCTTTTGGAGATTCAGAATTCTCTTGAAACAAAAGGTTTGAATTAAGTTAAGGACAACAAGCCTTTAGCATCAATATTCCAGAGCATAAAATCATTGGGAATAAGGATTGATGGGCGCGTACCTTTAATGATTAAAGCATCTAATGTCAAACCTTTGACAAAGCTTGCCAATGGCATTGGGCCATCATGAAATACTACCACCAATTGAAACCCTCACTGGAAGCATCAAAATCTCTGTCCAACATTCCTCGCTTGGCTAAATGGACGCTGGAACAACTGGGTGTAAGTGAGTTGGGTGCCTTAAACCCATTAACAACCTCATGGACTGCACCTTTGTGGGGTGGCCATGGGAGGTTCCCAATTCCGTTGGGTGAGACACTTTTGCTCCAGTCATTGAAATTAAAAAGCAGCAATTTGGGCATCCATGGACAAACTAACAGCGACTTGGCCCACTGCCAGTATTTTTGAAGTAGTATAAATTAATTTATTTTTCTCCCCCCACGTCTGAAGTTTGCCAGGTTAGGTCAAATCTCAAGGGCCCTGATCCCGCATTTTCTCAAGCTATTCCCCAAATCAATCATCTATTTAAGCAGTCATAACACACTGAGAAAATTAATGGTCAATTCTCTTATCTATTTAAAATTTTTAAAAGATGAGCTGGCCTGGGGACAATACCGCACCAATTAAAGGAATTGAAGAAATTTGTGAAAGGAGGATAAAACCCAGAAAACCTCCATGCACGGCATATGATAGGCCAGGAACTCCATGGACTACCTTTCTATTTGCTATCTTGGTTCAGGGCATCGGTGCGCAATGCCAACACAGTCATAGTTGTCCCCTACCCAAAGTTCCTGTACCAGAATCAAACTCAGGGAGGCAGTGGTAGAGGGTCCATGTTCTACCAATGGGGTATCCTCCCCTTCAATTCACTTATTTAAATTCCATTAAAAATCTTTCTCATGATAAAATTATATATTTTAGGTTCAAATCTCTCTTTTCCAAACCCTTGTGACATTTGCAAAGAGGTCCCACAGACCACATATTGACTCAGTTGTCCCAGTCATATTATTAGCTTCAATTTCCACCATTGTCACTTAGGCCTGTAATGTCAAGGACTTTTTTGGATTTTTTTCGCTCTTGCAACTCCATATGCCCTAGACCATTGGTCTTGGGGCTTCAACAGACTGGGTTTTCACTAGGTTTCTTTTTACACTTGCGGCCTGTTGGCAATCTGTTTTTACTGATCTATAAGCCTATTAGAACCTCCTTTGAGCAGCAATACCTCTGACATTATGGATTGACTTTTGGGTGCTTTTGCATCCCAACTGGTAGGCCAGTATAAACTTTATCTGCCTTTGCCATGACATAATTGACCATCTATTGTTTCCGGCCATTTCCTCCCTCCTTGTCAATATTTGTGACGCGGTGGTCACCCTCTTCCATATAAATATTCAGCCAATGGCCTTCCTTCATTTATTTGTCTGGTTGAACGCTGACTTATAAGCAGCTCTCAGATGGAATTGAAGGAATTTATTTATGATCAAAATGTTCCACTACCCTCAACTTTTCTCTTAGTCCACCCTCAAAAATGGGAACTTCATGATTGGATTTGCTGACTTAGCTTTGTATTTCGTTCCCAAAGTTGAATCAGTATCCATATTGAGTCCCAATCTTGATGACGCCCCCACGCCTGAGTTGGTGTGCCCTGGCTCACCTATTTTAGCAATCTTCTCAGTGTCTACAGAAATAACCATTCCATTAATAAACAAAATTTCGCCTATTTTTTATCATCAGTGAAGGTTAGTATTGAGGCTTACCAGGTGTCCTTTGAGGCCTTGATCAACACTGGAGCAGCGGGCAACTTCATAAGTTTAGATTTAGACCCAGATGCTGGGTCTAAATCTGAACTTGGGGCTAGCAGTGTTGGTTGCCTCATCGGTCTCCCAGCCATCTTATAAAGTATAGCCCCAGTGCCTTCCTCATTTCATAGTTTAGTTTTTGCAATCGCTTCTTGATGCTGCCTAACCTTGTGTTCCCAGTGATTTTAGGTATGGTTTGGTGGCATCAGAAGCATGTGTTTTTATACCTGAAATCTACCATGTTGTCATTTTCAAATAGTCAGGAGGAGAGTGAATTTCTTTTACTGGATATTCTTACCAAAACTCAAGGCTGGGATTGGTTAAATCCCTTTTTTACCACAGGTGGTCCCAACGGGATTGGTTACATCCCTTGTATCTCCCATTTGTCATGTTTACATGGCCTTATTAAGGGCACCAACAGCAGGGACAAGGCTGGGCGGCATGAGATCCAAAAGGTTAAGCTTCAGGACCTTCCTGACCTTAAGCACAACTTGGACTAACGCTGGGTACAAGCCAGGTATGCCCAGGTTGGTACAAATGAGGTGCATAACGTCCAGACCCTTGTTTCAGCTCTTGTGTTAAAACAGACGAGTTATCTGCTTAACAACAACGGTTCAATTTAATGCTTCAGTGAACGGTTATTTGAAACCTGTTCAATTTACAAAATTGCTAGTTTGGGTTTTTTAAATCTTCAACCAATCACTCAAGTAAAGTCATTTTTGAAGTATGTGTCCCTGTTGGATGAAAGCATGCACTTATTGGTGCACCAAGGCTTGGTACCACTTTCGCCAATCCATGATTTCCCCAAATTGGCTTAATTATGTTCACTTGAGACCAACAATTCTCGTTGGTTGTCTTCCCTAATTAACACCTTTGTCTTTTACATTTTTTGTATGTTAAATTAGGAAAACCTGTTCATGGACCACTTTAAGGAGGTCTTGAAACATGTTAGCCAATTTGAGTTATTTAAAATTATTACAGCCTCAGGTACTCCTCTGGGCCTACCAGGTTCCCTCCAAACCCAGTCACCCGTGCACTCTACCCCTGCACCAAACTTGGTCATGAACTGCCTTTGGGGCACATTCAAGTTGTACTGTTTGCTCAATATATGATTACTTTTACTATGCTCAACACCTTTATCCTATGTCTCCTTAGCTCCAGCTTACTCTGCTGGGTTATCTTTATATTTACACTGATTATGAGTTCCCTTGTTCTGGTCCAGTGCTTTGTGCACTGCTAAGCGGGGAACTGGAGAGTTATAGACACTCTCCTGACATTAGAAGACCAAATTTTTTTCCATACATACACAAACATTTTCTGTGTGGGACTTTTGCAAAGTGAAAATGGTGTGCGCCAGCTGGTGGCCATGGCCGTGGTAAGGCGCCCCGCTGTTTTCACATTTTGCCAAGGGTTGGAGCATTCTGGCATTATTCTCGCTACCTCTTACTGGAAAGTACTCACCCTTCTTGCCCAAACCTAGTAGATACAAATGCTTCGCAACTTGATAGTCATGATTCCCCAACTTTCCACTGAATTTAATAAAATTGACACCAACAAATCCTTTTTTCTTTGGCACCGCGTTCAGACGGTGCAGGCGGGATCATTGATGAAGAGCCTGGTGGTATTGGCCTTTTTTCAAAGTCATAAAACCTGTTGTGGAAAGGGGTATGGGGTCATTCATGACCCAAAACACATTTTATAATGACGTTTCCATATATACTACCAAGCCATATATCTTCCCTTATGGCTCAGATATGGACCCCATTTCAGTGTATCAAATCATCTCAGAAAACCCACGCTTGACCACAACAATGATCCGCGGAACCCAGCAGGTGGAAAAGGTTTTACAATTACGATATAAAAACGTTTATGCAGTTGATGAAGATATGGTGGGATATGTGGCCTCAGTAGTAAGAGTGGCCAAATATCCCTCTCCATCATTTGATGCAGAAACGTACCCTGGGGGGATGCTAGACCCTTAAGAAGAGTTTGGCGGTGAAGTGTTGGCGTTTTTTTGCTATAAATAAAGGTCATTTGGGTTCTTTTTTATTGACTGATACACTTTACTCCCCTTTAGAGAAAATTAGCACTACTATTTTGGTGGATACCGGAGCCTCTGAGAATTTTATTGACCAAGATCTAGCTGACTACCTTGAGCTGAGTTACTTGCCAGGTGGTATGGTTATAAGAGGGACTTCCCAAGGTATTCCCACGCTGAAAATTCTAAGGTTAGTGGATTATCAAGTTGGCACCTATCATTTGTCTGACCACTTTTAAGCTATTAGACCTCTTGTACCCCTAAGGCTTTTATTTCCAATTACTATCACTTATTAGTAAATGATATGATTCAAACGTAACAATTTAATTAATAACAGGTGAGATGAGCACATTTAATAAACAAGGCCAGAGTTGGGCGAATGCAATAAAGGGTAGCAAAAATTGAATCTTCACCACCCAAAGTCACCAAGCGCACAGGAGTAAACAAGAACCAAAGCAAAAATAAAAAACCTGAGGTATGCACCCCGCTGATTTTGTGGAATTTTTAGTAAAGTATTGCAGCTACATGGAAGTGACTCACTCTCAACCATTATCATCAGTTGAACATGGGATCCATGTATTTTTGGGCACAGAGGCACCGGTAATGTGGGAAAAGTTTGGCAAAGCCCAAACTAAATTATTCCCGCAAGCTGTGTACATGACAACCCATACTATCCGCCATGGTTGGGTGGACCTTGGGTTTATAAAAGCAGAAAAAGCAATGAAGCAGCGAATGTCATAGTAGTGCTCGACCTTCCCAATGGACAACATTTTAATCAACCAAATACACACATAGGACAAAATCCAAAGACATTTTCATAATTTTTGACTACCTTCTGACTACACTGGTACACACAGTAGTCAAACAATATCTCTAAGAAGGATTGGAATCCTATGGAGAAATTAAACAATTTGAGATGCAAAAATTCCAGTTGATTTCAACTCTTAGCACAGGGAAGGCAATAGCAGTAAATTGCCTGAACCCAGAGGTAGTGGAGAACCTCACAAAAATCCCTCACATCGCCTCTATTATAATTGACGGGAAAAATCCCAATTATTCTGTGCTACAGTGGAGAGTGCGCCACCTATATGCAACCACTGTCAGGTCTTTGGGAACAAGATTCATGCTTGCCCCATAAAAGAAGGCTTAAGAGAAATAGTATTCTGTGATAAAGGAATGGGTGAAGATGACTCAGAGTATGCCAAAATCACTGATACCACACAAACATTCAACTGGGGAGAATTTGGACAATACAAAATTAATGGACCAATTTCCCCAAAGAAATGGAAAATGGCCAAACAGGCTCAAAAGCTAGCCATGGCCAGGGCAAAGACATTGGTGGAATCATCCATTTCGCTTGAACAGATTCAGGAAAATATTGAAGAGCTAGCAACAATGAGCCAATCAAATTCAACAGAAAACCAAGCAACCAAACAAAATAACAGGATTCAGTGGAACCCAGTTTGGAAACAAATTCATCAGCACAGGGGCTCAGCACATCCCCCAACATTACAAATTAAACCCAAATGGGATTGGAAATCAACAATTGAATGCGTCAGACAAAACTGTGCTCAATGAGAACACTCATCTGCACCATAATGATAAATTTAAAGTAAAAAAGGCAAGAAAGGAACCAAAATTGCAGTAGTAAAAGGGGCATAATATACTGCAATACCTACTTATCATTATGGCACCCGCAGTAAGGATGCAAAGGTGAGAAAAGAGGGAGAGGGAGTAGGGCCAGGGGCCCTGCTAACTGCTCCTGAGGCTCACCGGGCGTCTCAGTAGATATAGGGACGCTGAACATAGTGGGACCCAAGGCCTTAACATCCTGGGCCAAGAAGTTGAGTCTCCTGTGAAACCCACCTGTGGATATCCTGGCAGCGCAGGAAACCCACTGTCCGCAGGTAAGGAGGAAGCATGGGAAAACATGCCCCTTCCAACAATATTATTTTGGTCACAACACTGTAAGGTGATAGTACATGTGAACCAAAATTTCAAAATTATTTAAAAAAATTCATTTTGGATGGCCACATACTAGCTATAACCTTCTCATGAAACAAAGAGGTGCACACAATAGCCAGTATGTATGCACCAAACAATACAATGGAGCATCAAGAATTTCTATCAGCTTTGACGCACCTCCATCTTCCGGCAAACACTTTCTTTATGGGAGATATGAACTGCTGGAATAACCCAAACACCAACTGATGGCTGCACACAACGGAGATACCTCAAGGCATGTGGAACTTTACTTATTAAAAGCCACCTTGGGCCTATATGATCTCTACCTAAAGGATCGCCTATCCTGCAGAACATGAAACGCCACAAGTGCACAACGGTAAACTTATATCTATGTTGTGAATAGACTTAATACTCTCACTGCTAATTCTCCAACACTAAATTCATAAATTTAGAAAATACAAGAATTGAATTCTCTGACCATCAGATAGTTTTGGTGTCCTTTACACCGACAAAAACAATTATCCAAGCACCTAGATGGTGCAGAATATGCCCAAAAAAATTCAGCCAAATCAGAATCTCACTCCTGGGTGAAGGAAATATCTTCAACAAGAGTTTTTAAACACCTTTTTGCTCAGACCCACTGATTACCTGGGAAAATCTCAAAAAAGTAACAATACAACAAGTTAAACACACAGCATTAAGAAAAACCAGGGCAGCTTCAGCCATCATAATATGCACTTTGGCTGAAATTAAGCACCTGGAAAATAATATCCCATGCACAGGATACAGCCCTAGATGGGGATGCAAATAGGCAGAGGTTTCTGCACGATTAAACACCTTGATATGAGAACACCAACACCGCATTAAAAAATACCATGCAAAAAACCTAAAAGATGAGAAGCTTGTACAAATTATTTTCCAACGATTTTATGCCCAAAAGAACATGGTAGCCTGCACGCAGGTTGAAGAATGTACAAATCCATAGAAGAAACACCCAAGGAAGTTGAAACCAAAGTACACAGGTTTTAAACAAAATTTTTATAAATCTGATCTGGTCAAACCAGAACCAATTGAAAAATTCCTTGCAAATGCACATATTGGAACTGCAGCTCAAACCAATAATTTAATTAACTTAATAATGCGTGAAGAATTATGGGAAGTGATGCACGGTGCACCATGAGGGAAATGCCCTGGACCTGATGGGATTCCCTATGAATTTTATAATAAATATTTTAATACTATTTCTAACATTATTTTAGCCTCTATAATTGAGTGCATTATGGAAACATGCCTTCTACATGGAGGCAAAGAAGCATAAACAGTCACTATTTTTAAAAAGGAGATAGACTAACCTATCCAATTGGCGCCCAAACTCCCTAACTAATACTGACACTAAACTCTTCACAAAAATCATGGCCAAATGTCTAGGGGAAATTGCAGCTGAGATGATATCCCCATCACAATATGGATTTGTCCCAATAAGATCCATATGGGACAATATTCACACAGTTGCAAATGTCTGCCAATCTAGAACCTCTGGAGCACTTGTCTTTTTAGATCAACAGAAGGCATACAACAGGGTGAATTGGACCTATCTTAGGGCATTCCTCCAAAAATTCAAACTCCAAAATAGGTTTATAAACTCGGTGATGCTGTTTACTGAATCAGCCACCATGGCTGTATGTGGAGCAGGTTTTTTTTAATAATTTCAGTTTTTCCACAGAGGGGACTCAAACAAGGGGACACTCTAAGCCCTCTACTATACAATTTTAGTCTGGATCCTCTAATGAGGAATACAAATGCTCTCATCAATGGAATCAATGTCTTTGGTCAGTCATCAATCAAAATGATGGCTTTTGCTGACAACTGTGTGGTGGGAATATCCAGCAACAAGGATTCCCACATACTTGAGAAAATGATACAAGAATACTTATCCATCAGTAACGCATCACTGAATTCTGAGAAAACGGAAATTATAATGCTGGGGAAATATCAGACCTATTGGACGCCATCTACCCTGAGTCAACAGATCAACACAACATCAAGGCTACTCACCGGACATAGAAGGCAAAGATCAGCAATCACCCCACTGGAACTTCCATTCACTACCAAGCCAGCAGCTGGACCTGTTTGTCACTTGGGGGTATGGTTAGAGATGGGGGGATACGCCAACGCCATGATGGAAAATCAACTCCTAGATAAAATAACAAAACGCATTGCCTCCTTGCATGGTCATAATACAGTTTTAACTGGACGAGTTGCAATAATTAATTCCATGATACTATCAATTATATGGTTTACAGCTCATGCAATTGCTTTTTCACCGTCATTTTTTAACACACTATATGCCTTAATACAGGGATGGCTTTGGTCTAATCAAAAAAGCCCCTGTGCGCCTTAAAAATTTATTTTGTCCTAGGAGGGATGGAGGTATGGGGCTAACTAAATATGTAGAGCAAGCGACCCATATACTAGGTTCCTGGATAGCACAGGTGACTAGTCCAAACCTTCCAGACATACATTGGGATAGAGTAGCAAGGTATAATTTTGCACTAGTGCTTCAATTAAGAAATCCAGATCATCCAAACTCCTTAACTAAGTATTTTCAACTCACCCAAACGCTACAGGACCACATGGAACTTCATTATGCATCAAACGAATACTTATAGACATGAGAAAAGCAGAGTGGAAGATCCAAATAAGCAGACAGACCAGTAGCTGAGATCTTCCAAGTTTAACTTACAGACAAGAAGTTAATAGCCAAGTGGTTACAGACAAAATAATAAAGCGAAATCCTAGCACCATAGCCAGGATTGATTACCTGGATAAAATGGATATACCGTAAAGCCTGGAGACCCAAAGAAGGGTTTATAGATACACAACTCCCATCTCTACAACCCAGGATATGGGGCATATATGGAGATGCACGCGGAGAGTTTAACAGCGCAACAAAACGGTCAAACACAACCCACTCTTCATGCACAATATGTGGCCAATACAGAAGCTTAGTACACCGCCTAGAATATTACCCAACGTCAGTATCTATCTGGAAAGAAGTCATGCGCTTATTCCATCAGGGCGATAGACAATATTTCAGTTTAGCTAGGAACATGTTTGCTTTCAACATGGAATCACCAGATTCATCCATCTTTATGGGAATTAATAGTAGCAATAGCACTATGGACAATCCATACCATAGTATAGATTCATTTACAGGAACAACGCCTACTCTCCAAGATGTCATAAATCGTTTTTATTACCATATATTGGAACATTTTCAAGCAAGGTTGTTTGGAAACATGACTTCACGAAACAGAAGGATAATCAATTCATGGTTCCCCATATGGTTCCTAAATATTGACTCATTCCTTCACTCATGCTGCATCCAAGTATAAGTCGGCATAAATCACCCCATAGTTCTAAACTTGGCGGTCTTTTCTGACAACAGGAGGGACTATGAACCCTCTGGGGTGCCCTTTATCTTAATCCTATTAATACTATATTATCATCACATTGGAAGTGTATGTCCTCAGGTCGACCTTCAACAAATAAATCACAAATAAAAACTCTTGTACCTCATCATTTTGGGTGTAGAGTGGTGGCGAAAGTTTGACGTCAAAACCAAATTCAAAAAAACCTATCCTTAAAATTAAAGAATGATTGCATATTAAGTGTTCCTTTTTCTGAGGCTAATTTTCAGGGCGATTTTCCCTACTGGCCCAATATCCACACTCCCAGTCTCGCACCATTGTTGAAGCCCTCACTAGAGATACCTTTACTTTCCTGTTTGAAGGGTCTGGAATTTTCGTTTGATGTAGCTTCAGCCAATGAATTACCTGTTTGTTCAGATTTTATAGCGAGTTCAAGCTTACTGCTGATCTGGTGCATATATCTTTACCAATTTTTTTTGACTGTACGTGAGGAAGCAGCATTAGATGTGTGGGTTAATGAGCAGTAAGCCAAAGGCGATATCTTTAGCGTACCTTCCCAGTATGCTCCCCAATTTTCTTTGTAGAGAAGGCCTATGGTACCTTACATCCATGCGTAGATTATGGGAATCTCAACAACGTCACAGTACCATACTTACATCCCATCCCAATGGACTCACAGATTGCACGCTATGTGGAGAAGGCGATATTCTTTTCCAAGTTGGATTGCTTAAACGCGTTCAATCAGACACAGATCAAAAAGGGCCAGGAGTGGTTAGCCGCATTCCATACCAGAAAAGGAATTTTATAATTTTGGGTTATGTCCTTTGGGCTTAAGAATGCCCCTGCTATCTTTCAACGTCATATTGATGCGGCTTTGGGGGAGCTGCTGGGGTATGCGCAGTAGCTTATATGGACGATATCCTATTGTTTTCCCCTAATCTTGAGTCCCAAGAAGTAAACCTTTGACAGGTGGTGGAGCGTTTGAGGGCTGCCAACCTTACGCTGAAAATCAGTAAGTGTGAATTCTTTTAGTCCCAGGTCACCTTCCTGGGCAATGTCGTGTTTGACCAAGGGCGCATGATAACTCCAGACAAGGGGAAGGTAATTGTGAGTGGTTCACTCCAATTTCAGTTAAGAAATTGAGGAGTTTTTTGGAGACGTGTAAGTTCCTTAAGAAATTCACACCAAATCTTTCTGAAGTTGCCATGTCTTTATATAAGGCAAGTAGGGCAAAAATACTTTAGTGGTCTCCAACTTTGCAGGATGATTTCCTAGCTCTAAAGTATATTTTGCTGTCCACATCCATTCTTTGCCATGTCACCCAGATAAAAAGTTCATTGTCACTTTAGATTCCATCAACTTTCCCATAGCCGCAGCCCTAATATAAGTAGGCAAAGATGGAATAGAGCATCTGGTGTAATATTTTTCTAGGAAGATGTCTCTACCAGAGTTAAACTATGCCGTATATAATAAATGGTTATTAGAAGTGGTTGAGGCGCTGACCTATTGGCGTCATCACTTGCATGGCTCATCCCAACCCTTCTGAGTACATAAAATTCACTGTGCCTTACTTTACTACCACGCACCTCATGTCTTAACCCCACAGCAAACCTATTCAAATGAGACTTTTGCTCAATTTGCGTTTTCTTATGAAATTACTAAGGGCAAGGAGAATGGTTTGGCGGATTCTTTGAGCTGCAACCCTGCATTAGCTCCTAATACCAAGGAGATTGAGGTGCATAATACCAATTTAATGATTACACCAGGTAAGATTGTGTCTCAACTTCCCTCTCCCTTGGCCAATGTGCCAGCACTCGCTCCTTTGGAAAATGCGGAGGAATATGGTATGTTAAGAAAGGTGGTCCTTTCTCGGCCTTTGTTGGCCAAATATACTATGGTTCTTTTATAAGAGCGCATTGAATCAGGAGGACATCACCAGAGTTATCACGTAAGGGATGAGATAGTGTGGTCTCAGGGGCGCCTATGGGTTCCTGCTGGACCACTTCATCTGGAAATTATCTGGGACCATCATGATGGAATTATCGTTGGTCAACCTGGGAAGCCAAAGTCTCTTGAGCTAATTTGACGCACATAGAATTGAAAGGGCTTACCCACTCAGGTGGGTAGGTATTGCAAAGAGTGTCTGATCTGCAATAAAATGAAACTAAATTTCCAGCCTCTATTGAGGTTGTTGGTACCAGTTAAAAAGGCTGAAGGGCATTATTCTTCCATATTGGTTGATTTTAATGTAGAATTGCCTGTATCTGATGGCTACAATGCTATCATGGTGGTGGACCATTTTACACTTTTCGCCCACTTTATCCCCTGCAGAATCACAGTCACCAAGGCAGAGATGGCTAGGCTTTTTTTTAATAATGTGTTTGCTCTTCATGGGGTCCCTCAAGAAATAATTAGTGATCAGGGACCCCAATTCACCCCTGTATTTTGGAAAGAGTTGTGTAAGACTCTTTAAATCCGTCCCTGCCGTTCAATTTCCTATCTACCCCAATTAGATGAGCAGATTGAACAAGTTAACCAGTGCCTCAAACAGTTCGCACAGTATTACAACGCTGCAGATTATTAAGATTGGGTTTTCCATCTCCCTATGACCCAATTCAGTTATAAAAACGCCCAACATTCATCAATTAGTTGTTCCCCCTTCTTTCCAACTATGACTTCAATCTTGCCTTCAACTTGGAGCCCAGTTGTTATCCAAGGTGGAAGCGGTGGTGCACTTTGCAAAAATGATCAAGAAAGTACACCAGAAGGTGAGCACAAATTTAGATGCGGCTATTCAGGTTTACAAGGAGAACGCTGATGGTAAGAGATGAGTTGGACTAGCGTACAAGGAAGGAGATCACGTGATGCCGGATGCTAAAAACATCCCAATCAATCAAACATGCAAAAAACTAGGACCAAAGAGGATTGGGACATACCGCGTTGTCAAAAGGTGGGCCACGCCTCTTACCAGTTTGATCTCCCCCCCTCATTTCAAATCTTTTCAGTATTCCATTGAAAGCAAAGTCACATTGTTTGAGGGCCCGCTTCAGAGACTCCTGAAGATTATCTCATGGATGGTGCGCTGGAGTGGGAAGTGGAGTAGATTGTAGACTCTCATTGGGTAAGAAGAAGACCCAAGTATCTTGTATCCTAGATGGGATTTGATGCAGCAGAGAATAATCAGGTCACAGCGCGTGATTGCACCAATGCCAAAATCCTAGTTGTAGCATTTCACGAGCATTTCCATGAGGCTGCAGGGAATAAAGTCCAAACAAGCCGTTAACGCCATGAAAGTGGCCCCTGCCCACAAAAACTTTTCCTTGGCATATGCCCCTGGAGGGGGGTGGAGCCCAAAAAAGAGGAGAGGGTAATGTCATGATTACTTGACCTTATTGCGGCACCAACAGCAGGGACAAAACTGGCCGCAGGAGGTCCAAAAGGTTAATCTTCAGGACCTTCCTGACGTTAAGCACACTGTTAGGATCACAGGGTGATACCACTGATCTTGATTTTGTTTGAGGGCCAGATGACCCAAAGTTTGAGGGTGTTGGTTATTTACCTGGGTTGCTTCTCTTGGTCAAGAAGTCTTTGTTTAATCCAGATAACGATTCTGGTGTGGTAAATTCTAAATAATTAAACTTTTTACTTAAATTGCTAAAAGGAAAGAAAAAAGCGTAAAGTTTATTATTCAATACTCACTTTTTAAGGGAAATTGGGGAGTTTGATCTGAGACCATCTAAGCCGCCCAAGCCATGATCTAATAAATAAACCAATTGGGGAATTGGTACAAGCCTTAAATCACTCAGTTGATCTGATAAAATTCATCTCATAGCTCAGATTTGAACCCCAAAGTTGGGTGGCTCTGAGGTAGCAGGACTCTGGCATATCAGTTGGGGTTGATCAACATTTTGATCATAGTCAACTGTCATTGAGGATGATGCCCAACAGAAGTTTGGGCTTGTAAGTCAAATCAGGATTGATAGCTGACCTTGATAGCTGTCAACTTTTGTCAGGGATTATCCCTGACCAAAATGTGGGCTTTGTGGTCAGTTTGGTATCAATTCCCCTTGGCCAACTTATCCAAATCCGCCATTTAGGTGGGAATCCCTACAATACCCCCTCTAGATCTTGGTATAGGGGGGAACAGATGGAGAAAGCAACTATGTTTACAATTGACAACTGTGCCCTGAACAACCTTTGCAATTGAGTGTTCATTGCCCCATCTATATATGAATTGATAGGGCCCTGACCAGTTGGTGCCCAGTTTGTGATCACGACCACTAGGCTGTTGATGGTAGAATAGGATGAGATCACCTGGTTGGAAGGAGTTTAGGTAATCATTATTTATTGTTAAATTGAGTAGTTACTCTACTGGTTGTGGTGGACAGGTTTCTAGTAGCCAGGGCTTGAAGTCCTATAATTTCTGTTAAGTTTTCAGCCAATGGTGAAAGCTAAAATAACTTAACAATTAAATTGAGGATATAAAATCGCTTTTCAAATGAAACTCCTGCTCAGTAATTGGGAAGCAGATTCTCCAATAATCCTCAATAATAGCCAAGTAAGTCTGGTATGCTCACCGTTATTAAGTCTACTGGCACCAACAAATACAAGACCTTCTGTCTTTGTACAAAATCAGGAAATTATTCCCCTATAATCGGGACTACTTCTATGGCAGGCAACTATGTACTTCTCTTCAGAAAAAATAAACACACACAACTAACTAATATAGATGTAACAGCAACAAATATGAATATCTGACAGATGAAAGATGGATAATGATTAATAAACTAAGTGACAGTAGTTATTAATGATCAATAAAATAGTAAATGATGATTAATTGATGTTTTATTAATTGGCCAGGCGCTGGTATTATATACCTCTTGGGCATCTCCTGGCCAAACTCATCTATTAGATGAGTTCATTCATATTGTGCCAATCCTCTGCTGGCCATGGCAATAATCATGAAATATCCCCAAGTCAATTCAGACCATGAATTGACTAAAAATAACAATTGTTTTAGCCCAATTGAAGGCAATTTTACTCTCATAATTGGGATGACATTGAGTTTTGAACTCAACATCAAAATCTTCCCAATTAGAGCTACATCATAACTCAAAGTCTAACAATATATGGGGAATAAAACATATATAATCATATAAGATGATGAACCCCAATTTGGGACATCAGCAGGCCTCTCAATAGCACTAAGTACGCCCATAATTGAGACATCTATGTTTAAGTGCTTAATTATTGATTTCATTAATTGAACCTAACCTCCGCCTTAGTGCATTAAGATTAATGCACTAATTTAGGAGATGCAATTTAGTTAATGCTGTGGGACCACCTTGCACCCAAGTGGACCCATAATTGGCCATAATATGATTATATCATAGCTATTATTAGCTACAATAATCAGGACGATTTAAATAGAATTGAGGTGTTTTTGGAAGGAATTTAGTTATGCAGATAAATTGGGAAAGATCAAAGGATCCATCAATGGGATTAATATATTAGTATTGATGGTTTTCTCAAAGGGTTTATATTTGAGTCACCCATCAAAATCTAACATTTCCCCCCACTTGAATGGAATATAAACCCTGAGTTTCCAGATTCTCTCTTCATATCTGTAAACAACACCACTTCAGCATATCAGAATTTGTCACTGCTCTTATTCCTGAACACATCATTTTTTTAAACAAATTGGACTAAACATTTTTATGAATATGTTTTTAGATTTTTTTGAAGCCCTGGTTAAGTATCTTATTATTTTTTTCCAACTTTAATAATGTTTATTTTGGCCCTGTTTTTTCATTTAGATGCTAGATTGGGCTTTTTTGGCGCACAAAGATGAAGAATTAGTTTTTGAGTTGCCTCGCCCTTGAAGCAGAGGAATAAATGTTGTTTTTATCTATTAAAATTTATAATTTTCTTATTACTTGAAATACAAAATATTATCCTTTTTTTACTATGTATATAGATGATAAATAATTTTTTTCTTTTGCTACTATTATATATTTTTCTTCTTCTTCTTGTTATTTTTTCTCATAGCTATTATTTTCAATTGGTTTTATATACTTATGTTTAAATTCTTCTCTTCTAAATGGGCCACTTAATAAACCTCCTT
>JAKSZP010019347.1:0-18119 GCA_022478985.1 Massospora cicadina | reverse complement strand
TAGTCAAATTATAGGGAATTATTCAGAGTGGAATGGATTGAAGTTGTCGAAACTACCAAAACGTTAGAACGCCAAAGGAAGAGTAGAATTGTCATTGGCTGAAACAATTGGTTTTGTGTACCTAATACCAATTGTTTGGTCCAATGAACACCTGAGGATTACGCTGCCTAAGAAACCCAAGGCAACTGTCCCCAACAAGATTTGGTGTGTAACACTGAGGGTCAAACCAGTATAGGAGCATAAATATTCTCAGCAGACAGCTAAAAAGTTGTGTCCAATTCCATCTATAGAAACCCCCAAATTATTTTCGAATATAAGCAGATTAAAATTGATATTAACTAAGTTGTTTTAACACTGGTTGTTTTAACATTACTCTTAAGAGAAGAGTGCAAGGATCACATATCCTTAGGTTAGTTTTATTAAATCTCCGTTTGTCTCTGCGTGAAGAGAATATGGAATTGTTCCCTACCAGATTAAAATATCTTCAAGAGGAAGAAGCACCTGTCTAGCGTTTGACTTTAATTTCAACGTGGTTTTTGGGGGAATCCTTTAATAATAGTCTTCATATATTATTGCCCCAGTTACTTAATTTTAATCAAATAATCAACTCAAGAATCCATGAATCTTTGCAGTTGAAATCTAGGGTCATAAGCGAGCCATCAAAGCCCAAGATTTTAACAATGACGTAATTTTGATCTTGAAAGCGGCTAGCGGCATGGAATATTGGGTTGATTCCCTACTTTGAGCTTGGCATACTTTGGGCTTGGAAAATTCCATTATTGTCTACTTAAAGGTGAGTATGGATTAAACATCTTATTGGCATTCTGGAAATAGTGCCAGGTTGATACTGTGTTGGAAAATGGAGAAAACGGCAGAGATGGTATCATCCAAAGTAACATGGTCACAGGAAACTAACGCCTGTGCTTAATGGTAGAAGCAATCCTCAAATTCAATATGTTTTTTCCCTCCTCTTGGACATATACACATAAAAGTCTTCTTACAGTTAGAGGGTTAAGTTACTGCTGAATTTTTTGATAAGGGCTTCCCTAATGGCTGTCCACATGGTGCATGTCTTGAAATAAGGCATAATAATTTCTTATGCCTTGCCATACAAACATATCTATATATACTGGCATTTTTGTTGGTCAGTAGCTGGCTCCCTGCACCCTCATATAAAAGGAGACGCAATTGAACTTCTCAGCCCAGGGACGTACTTCTCTTTAAAGTTAATTTTAAAATATCTGGTGGGTTCAGAGAGGACATGAATGGCAGGATAGAGTGAGATCTGAGACTGCGAGCTCCATGGTGTTTATATCAGTATGTAGGATAGCTCTATCAAGATGATGTTAGATCTCGTCCATTTCATTATGAATGATGGCGTAGCATTTATTGATATGTTTAAGAGGGTTTTAAAATTAAAAAATTGTCATAGTCTATTATTCTCTTTGGACTGTTGGACCAATTGTTTGGAGAGAGCATTCTGTTTAGCTTCAAATTGTTTGAAGTTGAAACAATCATCAGCTTGATATGGCGTTTTGCTTGGTTTTGGGAGGTGACCAGATTGGCGCAGGTACCAGTATCTTCACATGTTGCTATACAAGAAAGAAAAGCCAAAATGAGCATCAAAAAGTTCCCTTTTGATAATCATATCAGCTTCCTGGCCACCAGTAACAGTTGTTGTTTAAGAGCTTTAAGTCAGGCTTCATGGTCAGCATTGAAAGATGATCCAGCAGGTGAGAAGACGCCTGGAGGACCTCAGGTCCTCCATTCCCATGGGGTCCTTGCTCTCTTCTCTCCTACTGGGTCCTGTTCCACTGAGGGCCTCATGTTGCACTTCAGCTTCTTGATCAGCATTGTCGTGAGTCATTCACTCAGCTTCTGGATACGTCCAGCCAAATTGATGAGTTAAGGATCAGTCATTTGGCAATCTTTGTAAATTCAATAAGGAGGATGGATAAAAACGTGACACACTTTGTTCCTATGCCATTGGTTAATTGAACCATCCGGGGAGACTTCATTCTGCAAGTATTTGATGACTCCAGCAACAATTTGCGCAAGGTGGCGTTGTATGTCATTAATATACCAAAGGTTGCTCTTAATGGCCTCCCATTATCTCAACCAAAATTAGAGGGGCGTCATATAACTCAAGGTTTGTAAGTGATACTTGTGGGTTAATCTACATGTCGCTGCATCTCCAGGTGGTAAAGTGCGAGCAACTGCATGTGTTGGTGTAAGGCAGGATGCACAAATCGTTGGAGGTACAGATCTACACAGTTCGCTCCTATATCACTGCTTGAAAGCTCTGTAGAGGAATAAAATTGGTGCATTTAAATAGTCCAGATAGAGCTTCTATGACTAGTCCTCCCACTAGGGGTTACATCTTCTCCTAGAAGCTCTCAAATTGTTTAGGTGACATTTGGAGCCTAAATTTAACAGTTTGATAATTAGTGTTGTGGTTCCAGCGAAATCTCTTAGGACTGAGTTTCCTAAGACAATCTCTCAATGAAATTCGTCATTAAGGTTATTCTGTTTACTTATTACAGGCAAGGTATTTTGTATAAAAACAGGCAAAATAATCACTAGTCAAGAATACTATGAGATCTGAAGTTATTTTTATAATAAAATTGGAGATATTTATAGGCTGCCAATATATTTGGATTTGCCTAGGGGGAACTTGTCATAACAAACAGAAATGAGTAGGGTAAGGAGACCTCTTTGATGATGTAGCAAGTAGCGTAGGCTTGCTTTGAATCTGGCTCTCTTTTACCAGGGCGGCCAATTACAGTGACCTCTGAATGGAAAGATCTTCAGAAGCTGACTGTGCCTTTGTTAATAAAATCTGTGGATTCTACAGAATATGAGTTCCCTTTAGCCCATTTTTAAAATTTCATTGTTTGAGTCAGTATTAATGCTCATTTTATAAGTGGAGCCTTTACAACCAAGTTGTGCTTTGTTTATGCTTGAATCCTGCTCAGATCATCCAATTCTCATGATTCCTGATAGAATTGAATACTTGTTTAGCTAAAAGCCCATGGGACCCCTCCAGTCCTAATTGCAAAAAGAAGGATGTATATAACCAAGTGGTAATTGACAAACTGGTGACCAAAAAAATTAATTAAGGAGGGCTCCTATCCCATCTAAGATTTATGGATGTGCAATCACCCAACTCAAGTGTAACAAAGTACTTAACTACCATGGATTATTTTCTGGTTAATGGAAGATAGAGATGCCTCTGAAGAATAAAAAAAATATTCATTATAATAATGAAAGGGCTGTTTAAACCAACGCAATCCTCGGGGATTATTTAATGCACCCACCATATTCCATTGGGTATGATAGCATACTGGAATATTTGAAAATTTCAGGTTTTTGATTTACTTAAATGGCATTAAGGTTTTCAGAAGGATTTTCTGAACACTTGAAATTGGGGGAAGTTTTTGATTTCCGCACCCCCAATCTGAAGGTTAAGCCCAAAAATGTCTTCTTTTGATGACAAATTAACTATGGCTTTTATTGACAAGGAGGGAAAATGGCCCCAACCCCCAAAATAGGGGCCAAGAAGATAAAGACCTAGCCAAAAAATGATACATACAGGTTAAGAATGATCAGCAACTCCCAGCGATTCATGGAAAATTTTAGAAAAATGGGAGAGCCATTATTTCCCCTATTGAAAATTGGAACCCATTTGAATGGTATCTAATTGTCAATTGTCTTTTGATCAAAAAATGACTCACTTCAGCTGAAATGTACCTAGATTTAAAAAAAACATCTGTAATTAAAATGGAAGCCCCCCTTCCCATCTTTAAAAATTTATGGGTTTTCCCCATTATTTTTGGCCAATAACCCCTATAAACTTATTACTGCACAGGTTCGTTTCCTTGTACCTTGCATTAAAAAAATATATAAATCCAATAATAGTAGATGACCTATCCTGTAAGTTAAATTATCTTCAGGCCAAATGCTTTTCTGGACAATATGAATACCCACTCTTAAAATTCTTTCCCTAAACCCCTGTCCACTTGATTTTTTAAATCCTCTGATAATAGTCCCTTCGGCCCCCCATTTGGCGAACCTAACTGTGGTTCCCTTCATCTCTGACCCCCACTCAGATCTCTACTTTTCTAGATTCTCCCATTCCTTCTGCAATAATATTCTTGAATGGAATCTTCACGCGATGCTGATAGTCTAACTATTCCCAAATCTACAGTCAAACTAATAATTTTTTATTAGTTCTTTCCTGACCATAGACTTGTTCAATCAGTGAGTATATCAGTGTAATACTTGAGTGCTTGAGTGTGTTTTTTATTATAGTAAATCTAGGTTTTTTATAGGGGATTCAGCTGTCAACCCTCAGTTGACACCTTTTTTTATTGAAAAGCCGTTGCCATTAAATCCCCTTCCTCATCTTGGCGAATGGTTTTCCCCACCCTGACTAGGTTTCTGATTTAACATCCTCAGGACCTCAAAAAAAAGAGTCAGATTCATATCATTAACATTTTCCTCTCAATTCAAGCGAATCATCCATAATTGGCTAAAAACCAATCATTTGCTAGTTACAGGGGGCATCACTCGCCTCACAACTCACTAAACATTCCCAATCAGTCGGTGATGAAACCTGCCCAATTTTTTACACCTGATAGTTAATTACTATCAGATTCCCTTATTTTTACCATTTTCCCCGATGAGATAATGGTTTTCATCGGGACAATCTGATGGATACAACCAAATAAATATTCTAAAACCCCCTGAACTATTTCCCCCAAAATTTGGTAAACCCAAAATTTCCCAAATTCCTTGGGGATTAACCCCTAGAAATCCAGGTAATCTAGCACTAGGAATATGGGAAAAACCCCAACACATCCCCATCTTGCCTATTTTCCAGAAAGAAAAGGACTGGCATGGAAACACCACTTTGGACACCTGGTAAAAACCCTTTTTTTTTCAAGCAGAGTACTTCATCAATCTCAATGCTGCTGGGACAAACCTTTTTTGGATTCCTCCTCTTCCTCCTCGCTCCCGCCTACCGGCCGGTCCCATGACCTCTTTTGTGCCAGGTATCGTTTACTTCTGATGATCTTTTTCCTGGGATCGTTTTATCAGGGTATTGCCCCTCTGTCATATTCGGGTTTCTCAGTCTGGCATCCTAGAATTCTGTTTTATTCTCCCCAGACAGGGACCTCCCCAATTGATATAACTCAGGGCTTAATTAAGAATACTTATTTATATTCACCTTCATTATTTCGTTTATAACCTTTGGCTGTAAGTCATTCTTCCCTTGGAAGCTTATTTCATTATTTTTTAAAAAATTTTTTTTTCCGGGAAAATGGACCCCAATGGAGTGAGGGTTAATACCTTCTATATCAACCCAACACCCCCCCTCTAGCCCTGCTCTTATGTCAAACTCGAACTGCCCCAACAGTTTTTGTCTGTCCAATCCAGACCTCCGCCTCTTCCAGCAAAGAGTCAGGATGCTTGGGGCCCTCTTCATGGTCCCTCCAGGACCTCACCAAAACCTGGTGCAAGCAGTAGTCCTTCCATAGTTCAAAAGGTATCCAATCCCATCAAAACTGGGCGTCCATTATTTTGAATAAATTCAGCACTCTTCCATTGCAGTCGATCCCCAAGTTGAACAAAACCCCCCAAGATTTGGCTCCTTTCACTGAGGCTCCAAACTCATCGTTGATCTCTGGGGGTTTTGCCCTCTCCAGATTTTCTTTCCCCTGGCCAGGTCAGATTTGCCCCCTGATTTCCCTCTTCCAACTTGGTCAATTCTAAAAACCCCCCTGTACTGGTTTCTGAGCTCACTATTGGGAACAGCATTCATACTGAGCTCCCCTAGCAACTTTTTGGGCAAGTCACCAAGGCATTGTCATTAGTGCTGAATCCCTCAGATCGGGAAAACCTTCTGGTTGGATCTGCCATGCCTCCATTTTGCCAGCCAAGTTTTTTGAAGTTGGTCAAAAAAGCTCCCAGCCTCCCCTGACTTTCATCAGTCATTCAGCTTCAGTTTCCCCGGAAGCTCATAGTCATCGTTTACATGATGCAACCCATTCATTACATGACTACCTCTTTTTGGAGCTTCCCATCGCTATCTTCCATTTATGGTCTAATTGGGGCTATGATCTGAAAACCCCCCTTGAGTATTCCTTCTTCGCTGCTGGCTCATGCCCATGTTCTTAAAGGGGCCCATCAGCAGGCACTCAAGACAAATTTTCCCAGTACCAATGCCTTATCAGGATTCTTGGGGTTATTCGCTGATTGCCTCTTCCTTTATTCTATTTTCCACCCCGCTGTGGGGTTTCATGATTGGGATCTTCTGACATATCCATTTCTTTTCCCCCTAGTCGCGTTTTCTCGGGGCTGGCGCCCACTAACAAATGTGGTTTTGATGGGCTGCCCTTGTAGTTCTGACCCAAGTTGATTTCAATGGACTTTTCCCTCCCTCTGCAATCCATCCTCCCCCCCCCAAAGAGGCGAAAAGGGTAATCATCCCCACACTGAGGACAATTAAAAATAAAAAAAAAAATTTTTTATAAAAATATATTGGCTTCTTTTTCTTATCTACGCAAATTTTATATATAAAATTTTATATTTTTTTTAATATTTTTTATCTTTTTTTTTCCTTTGGGACTTCCCTTTTTTTGGAAAAATATTTTTCCCCCAAACGGGATCCGGACTTAAACCCAAAATTTTTTTGGCGAGGTTTTTTTTAGTTAACCATCTGTTGGCCCAGGGGTCCTTTTTTCAGACTTGACCTAATCATCAGTACAGCCAACAAAGTTCATCAGTCCTTTGGGAACTCTTTTTTTTAATTTTTTGTCTATCACTTTAAATATTTAGCGGGTCTTTACTACTATTCCACCGAGATTCTTAATGGAATAAGCATCAGTCGCCATTTTGGCGTTCTTTGAATGGACCCAACCATGAAATAACTTGTTTCTTCATCCAAAACCATATGTTTCGCAATGGGCAGCTCTTTCTCCTATTTGATATTCTTCTTATGGCGGTCAGTTTCTATCATCTTCAATTTCGTTTTATCCTTTTCTTTAAGATAATCAAATCTTGCAATTGCATATTAATCAGGATACTCATCAGTCAGTTCAGGTATTTTTCAGTACTCATCCCGACTGGTTCTACTCCCAAATATGATATTGGTGGTAATGGGGCCTTCCCCCCTAATAATTCAAATGGCATTTTTCCCCATCCTTATGATGACTGATGTTGTAGGTGAATGTCACCAAACTCAGGTATGTTCCACATACGGAAGTTTTCCCTGCAACTAGCTTCCTCAGCATCACAGCCAGCATCCCATTGACCCGTTCTGGAGTCCATTCATCTCTGGCTGATATAGTACTGACACAACTCCCAGGATCCCCATTACCTCGTTTAGCCTTGGGATCACATGGGACGTGAAGTTGGTCCCATTATCACTCAGTATAACTTGTGGACACCATGCTGGTATACTACTTGATCCAGGATGGATCTCGCAGTACTGGTAGCATCTACTCTGGTTAGGCCTTTGTTTTGAACCATCTTGTCAGATGGTCAATGGCAACTATGATGTACTTGACTCCTCCTGTAACTCATTGCCAATGGTCCTATCACGTCAATAGATACCGTGTGCCATGCAAATCCAGGTTGGACTGTTATCCAGTTCTTACTTATGGTTTATGCAATTGGCATTCCACACAACAAGCCAGATGGTCTGCGACATCATAGTTGATTGGATTCCCAGTAATAATACTGGTGAATATGGTCGATTCGTTTTTCTCAGGCCTCCATGCCTGACAACCTTATGAGTGGCGAGAATGATCGCCGTTCTCTCTGACAGTTTTAGGAGTAATAGATGTTTCGTTCATTATTTTAAATACTTGTCCATCCATGGTCTCGGTGTTTTCATCACTTTTCAAGCGCACCTTGGATTTCTCGAGGCTTGTCCCCTCAATTCTTCCTTCAACCATTCTCTGGAATAGCTCATCCGCATGCAGATATACCAACTGACCATTAGTAACTGCACATTTCTTTATCCGCATTCTGATGAGAAGCTCCCACTCGGTGGACTATCTCATAATCATAAGCCTGAAGTTTGAGTGCCCATCGGGCCAGTTGTCCTTCAGGTTCCCTCAGATTGTGCAGCCAACGCAACGATGAGCGGCCTGTAACCACCTTAAAGTACTCCATGGACATACACCCAAAACTGTTTACAGGCGTAAATGACTGCAAGGCATTCACGCTCAGTTACGGTGTAATTCCTCTCTGCAGCAGAGAGTGACTAGCTCACATATGCCACTGGATGTTCGTCCCCAAGTTCATCTACCTGGCTCAGTATGGCACCGATCGCCATCAATGAAGCATCAGTTTGAATGACAAACTCCAGATCAAAATTTGGATATTTTAGAATCAGCAAATTTATCAAGTACCGGCATAACTCATTAAAGAGAGTCCTGAGCCTCTTCATTCCATATGAATCCTTTTTGGATCCTTTAATAAATGGAATAAGGGCTCAGCTATTTGGGCTAAGTCCCAAA
Organism: Massospora cicadina; assembly: GCA_022478985.1. Classification (NCBI taxonomy): domain Eukaryota; kingdom Fungi; phylum Entomophthoromycota; class Entomophthoromycetes; order Entomophthorales; family Entomophthoraceae; genus Massospora; species Massospora cicadina. The sequence goes on along the minus strand of JAKSZP010019347.1, from coordinate 9,591 downwards.
TAAATCTTCTATAGTATCTGGCCAGCCCAAGGAATACTTGGATGTCTCAGACACTCTTTGACACAGCCATCTTTTCAATAGCTGTTATCTTCTGGGGTTGCAGCTGCAATCCATTTGCATTGATCACAAATCTCAGGTATTCAAGCTCCTTCTTGAAGGAGTGGCACTTCCATAGCTTGATCTTCAGATTAGCCATGGACAGTCTCTTAAACACTTCCTCCAAGTGCTGAAGGTGATCAGTAAACATCCTACAGAACACGTTTATATCATCCAGATATACCAAGACGCATGACAACTTCAGGTCGCTTAATACCGCGTCCATGGCCCTCTGGAACATCGCAGGCGCTTTACAGAGACCCTGGGGCATCCTAGTCAGCTGGTATAACCCCTGTGCGGTGATAATCACACATTTTTCCTACTCCTCTGCTGGCAATTCAATATGCCAGTATCCCGAGATTAGGTCCATCACGGAGAAATACTTCGCTTCTCCTAATTGGTCTAGCGCATTGTCAATCACTACCTGATTTGATCCATCTTTTTTCTTTACAATCAAAATTGGGCTTGCCCGGGGACTTGACGACTGAACTAGAAGCTCATGCTTTACTAGTTGCTGATCTCATCTTCCACTACCACTTCAGTGGCTTTCAATCTTTGGATTGGTCTCATTCTTATTGGTAATTTTTTCCGGTGTTGACTTTGTGAATTATGCCTAGCGCATCCCAAATTGTGATCATCCTGCATGAATATTTCCTGATATTTCTCAGATAATTCGAGCACCTCCTCCTTCTGCCCTTCCGGCAGATCTGTGAGCTGCTCTCAATCAACTAATAAGTTGATGCTTTTGGCTGCTCAAGCCAGTAATCCCATTTCCTTGAGAGATCCAAAATCATGGAATCATCTCAATTCTGCCATCAGGATAAAATAAAAATGCAACGATTTGATTTTCTTAATCTTCATTGGTTTTTCACTTAAATTTGCCAAGAGAACTTATATTTCTCCGTGGCCCAGCATAATTATCCCAGGAGCCACCCAAGGCTCCACTCTGGACTTCTTCCAGGGGCTTCCAACTTCTACATACAACAACTCCAGAATCTCTAGAGTCAACCCTATGTCAACTATCATCTGCGATCCGGCCAGTATGGTTTCTTCTTTTTTTAAGCCACAAAGGAATTCCCCAGTTCTCTAGGATCTTAGCTGGCATCTCCCATTGCTTCCTACCAACTAATTGGTACTGAATTGGTACAATGCCATCATTGTATACTAAGTTAAAGAAATTATTGCTCCAGTTCAACGGAACTTCACCATTCTTTTGATATACCAATGGTAACGTCTGACCCAGGATGGTCAACATATTATCCTCAAAGTTACATTTAACTCCATATTTCTGCAGAAAATTCCGTTCTGATCAGGATATCATAGTTTTGATTCACCAAACTATTGCTGAAATGGATATCACCAACGACCCAAATCATAGTGGCAGAGCACTATACACTCCACAGGAAACAGTGGTGTTTGGCCCAGCTGTTCCATATTGCTTCTTGTGTTCCAAGTCTGGAGAGATCTTCATCTTCTTCACCAGCTTGGTTGACAAAAATGTTGATGGGCGCTCCACTGTCAACTATATCACCCGTACCCTCACTCAATTCACCTAAATATCTATATATGTACACTCAGAGTATTGTAATAGGGTATTTACTGAGTGAATTGCGGCGTTATTATCCAAATCTAGGGTATTAATTATCTGTGCCAATAATTCAGGAAATGATTCCTTAATAATGCCAAGGGGAATTGACAGGTTGTCCTCATCTAACCAAATATCAGTTAACTCATCAGGATTTTCAGCGGTCCAAATCTTCTCCGCCAGTTGTTGTGCATATGGCCGGGCAACCTCCTGAAGTATCTCAGGGTCAATCTTCTTCGCCCCAGCTCTGGTCATGGCGTTTATGCCCATGTTGACCACTTGATATATTGGATCCTGCTCGTCATCCATGAACAAATTGCTGATATCTATTTCTTCATTCATCACATCAGGAGGAACAGGTTTCTCCACCATCCTAGACTGTTCCTTATCTAGACAGCAAGACCTTTTCCCAAATCCTTCATGGCTGCTATTTCCTTAGCCTGGACTATATGAACTTGATCCTTTGGCATTTTGCAGTGTGCGGCAAAATGCCCTTTCCCCCACACTAAAAGCAGACCTTTTCCTTGTTTAACTGATTGTGATCCTCAGGCTTTTTTCCTGGAACAGTTCAGTTAAAAGTCTCCTTTGCTCCTTCGCTCTCTTCATGGGATTCGAACTTTGGACTGGATTTGACTTGAAACTTCCATTAGGAGCATCAAACGTTGCTCCCAAAATCTTCATTTTGTCTACCATTTGCGAGGTAGTTATCTTTGTCGCACATACAGTAGACATCATTTGATGCAAATTGCGATAAGGGCTGAAGGGCCGCTTGTAAAGCAATTCTTGCATCAAAGTCATCTAACACCTTCACTCCAGCCAGGATCTGTGATTCCTGGTAAAATTGATCTGCGAAGCTTGCAAGGGACTCATCTTTATGGAATTGAGTTCCCATAAAGTCTTGCTTACATTTTGACATGCGGGTTGAACTGCCAAATTCCTTCATTATTGCTGCCTTAGCCTCAGCATAAGACTAGCTGTCCCCCTCAAGGTGTGGTAACACCAGATTCTGATAATCTGTGTTTAAGCAGTTCATGACCATCAACGCCTTCTGACGATCCCCAATCTCATTCATGGTCATGTTGAATAGTCATAAAAACACTGGGGCGTTATCCCAATGAAATGTAGGCAATTTAGGGGTTGCCCTAAATTCCTCCGAGTCAGTTTGGGCCGACTCTCTCAGTTTGGCTATTCAGTTTACTTGTGGAGTGTCATCGGGCATCATTTTCAAAATAGCATTGAATGCAGGTGGCATATTTCTAAGGGTATTCATATTTCCAAGTATCATTTAAAGACTTCCTTTTTCAGCATCATTGGCCACGTCAGACCACTTGCACTTCTGTGTGCTTTCAATTTCTCTACTTCTTTTAATAACTTCTTGATGTCCGCACCAAATTTTCTAAAATGAACGCGATCCACTTCATGTTCCATTTTCAGAAATAGGATCTCTCAGACAAGGTCTCCTTCTTTCTTCTTTAACGAGTTTACTTTGCCAAGTAACTTGTTCCCCAAAGTTGGCTACGTTGTCAACTCCTTCTTCCACCTTGGTTACTCGTTCCTCCAAGGCTGTGAACTCCTGGTGGTCCACAGAGTCTAAAGCGTTCTGGTTCACTGTGGCAATCTCAGTCCACAACCTACGCATTTCCTCTTTGTGCGACATTTTAGATTAATTCTTATACTCAACTACCCCTGTAGTGAGCATCAACTTGAAAAATTTATAGGTTTCCTGATTATTTTTGGCCAATAACCCCTATAAACTTATTACTGCACAGGGTTAGTTTCCTTGTGCACCTCACGTTGTAAAGTATATATAATCTGATAATAGTATGATGACTATTATCCATAGTCAAGTTAGAATTATCTTCAGGCCCAACGCTTCGGCCAGTATTTCTGATAGTACTAAATATTGCACTCTTAGGGAATCATTCCCTAAATCCTGTTCACTCAATCTTTGTTAAGATCCTCTAATGACAGTCCCTTTGGCCCAACACACAGTTGGCAGCAATCCCTTAGCTGTGGTTCCCTTCATCTCTAGATCCCCGCTCGGATCTCTACTCTTCTCTGAGAGTCTACCAATTATTGCCTTCTGCAATAATATTCTTGAGATGGAATCTTCACGCTAGATGCTGATAGTCTAACTATTACCAAATCTACAGTCAAACTAATAAGGTTCTTTATTAGTTCTTTCCTGACCATAGACTTGTGTCAATCAGTGAGTATTTTCCAGTGTAATACTTGAGTGTTTGAGTGTGTTTTTTATTATAGTGAATTCTAGGTTTTTATAGGGGATTCAGCTGTCTAACCCTTGGTTGACACCTCTTTTGATGAAATGGCAACCGTTGCCGTTGAATCACCCTTCCTCATCTCGGCAGCAATGTTCTTCCCCATCCTGAATAGGATTCCAATGTTAGACATCCTTGAGACCTCAAATGAAAGAGTCAGAAACGTATCATTAACATTTTCTCTTGATCCAAGCGAATCATCCATAATTGGCTAGCAACCAATCGATTTGCTAGTTGCAGGCAGCATCACTCACCTTGCAACTCACTAAACATTCCCAATCAGTTGGTGATGAAACCTGACCAATCCCAATCGGTATACCTGATAGTTAATTACTATCAGATTCCCTTATTTTGTCAGCCACTTTGCCCGATGAGATATTAGGTATTCATCTGGATCAATCCCCATCTGATGGATACAACCAGATAAATTTCCTAAAATCCCCTGAACATAGTTCCTCCAAAATTTGGGTCAACCAATTTCCAATTCACTTCGCCTTTGGGAATTTTTCCCCTAGCGATACCAGATAATCTAGCAGGCTGGGAATATGGGCAAAAATCCCAACACCGTCATAGAAACAATATTGTCCCAATACATTGATGAAGGGTTAGAGTATCCCATAGCTTAAGTCAGTCAGATCTTAAATACACAAGTGGAATTACATTATTACTAAAAAGTAATGCTTAGTGGTGAAATTGATGAATGCAAGCAATTTAGGGTCTATGTCCATGGCGTGCACTTCAAGGTTTACCTGACTACTCATGCTTAGGTGGCTACAGAACCACAAGTAGTGGAAGGACACCTAGCTCATAGGGAGCTGAAGTTGCAGGCATTTGACTTAAATATTTAACAGCCTTTTGGCATGAAACATCAAAATGCTGATGGACTTTCAAGACTACCTACCATTTCATTGCCTGTCAACATGATAGATGGACTTAATTACATGATCTTGGACAAGAAACATGATAACAAGCCAAAAGAAGTACACTGTGCTTTGACCAAATTATAAAGAACACCACTTTCATGGATGTAAAACTCTTCAAACTGATAGAATACCGATAATATACCATATCATGACCAACCAAGCATATAGATTTAATCATTGGAGAACCCAAAGCTTTGGGCCTTGAAATATTCAAGAAGATGTAAGTACATCTAAAAATACTACTACTGGTATTCAATGCACTTCAATTTTCATAAAACCCTCAGCTCTGCAGGAAGTGTCAAGTGGAAGCACTATATTTTTAAAACACTTTGTAACAACTGTGTGTGTGTGTGTGTGTGTGTGTGTGTGTGTGCTAAAGCTGAACTTCACTTTTCACATTGTGTTGATCAATGTCATGGGGCCACTAATCATATGTGGAGGATCTAATATAATGTGGTGGCCATAAATTACCTTATGGAGAGGATAAAGCAAACTAATCAGAGACCTGGAGGCTAATACAACTGTCAAATCTATATTTGAGAACATTATTTATAAACACTAATGCTTTAATTCCTTCTAACAGATAGCAGTACTAACTTCACTTCACAGATGTTTGCCAAGCTTAAGGATTTGATGGGGGGTCTGCAGGGTCCTGCCAATGCCATATCACCCCCAAAACAATGGTATGGTGGAGTGGCAAGAGCACTTTAGTTTGTATCCTACAAAGTTAGAATCAGGAAAATAACCAGTGGAGCCTCCTCCTTCCTTTCACCATCTTCACATATAACGTCACATTCAATCGTCCACGGGAATTTCATTATTACAACTACTGTATGAGCAACGCCCCTCTCTTCTCCTAATCCTGTACTCTTGCATTAACGGAGAATGTTTGCCTCCAAAATGATACTTAAAGAACGCGCTCAAAGGATAATATGGTTCTAAACTGAGGCCTACTTTAACGTGCCTTCCATAAAAATGAAACGTAGGGAGTAAAATAATCATAATCGCTATCATTTACCCTACCTTAACATAGGGGAGCGAGCGCTCTACTATGACTACCATAATTGATATGACGAGTAAACTTGTATACATTTGGAAGGGAAGTTCAAGAACATAGAGAAAACTTTGAAAGACACATATACGCTTAAGTTCACATCAAAAGACATAATATAAACTGGTTGAATACTAAGTCCTAAAGCGATTCCAGAAGGGCGCTGAGACTCCAGCCCCCAATCAATAAACCTAGCACCTAATCTGGCAATTAATAAATTCCTTATTTTTGGTCAAGTAGGGGAAATGTTGAAATTTGGTTTTGACCATAGGATATTGCAACCAGCCCTGATAGCCCAATGCCCTATAGACCTCGACTTACTCTTGCCCCACTATCTATATCCTTTGCCAGATAAGTTCCAATCAATCTGTCATCAGATATGTCACTATAAATTTCCGATTAAGAAGAAGCTTTTATTATATAGAATTTTTACCTAATATTTGGCAGATCAAATTTTATCCACTCACTCAGTTTCTTGAACCAGTTCCATTCTTTATTAATTAGAGATTATCAGTATCATTCTGGTTAAATTTGTCTCAAGAATCGCCAGTAAACTGAAATCCTCAAGATGCTACTGATATTAAACAAACCACCACAAGTTGTGCTTAACTTTGGAGAAAATATCAAGTTTAGAGACCTTAATCATGAGCGCTAGATGGTCTGTCATAGGCATTAATCGACCATAAGTAAGAAACTCTTGTAAGTTTTAGAGAATATTAATTAAGCTGATTGACTAGAGGTCAGGTAAAAGTTAGGCTGTCCTAGCATTAAAAAAGGGATATATGCAGTGACCCACATTCTAGAGAATACTATCAGCAATAACTATGCAAGATGTAGGTACCTACTGAGATTATGGCGTGTTTAGAAGTAATTTTAATAAAGGATTAAACTTTGCCTAGGCTTTGCGTTTATTTGGAAGAGCGCTTTTATTTACATAAGTTGGTACTAGTTAGGGAAAACATACTTGTGCCTATCTTACCCCGTTGCAGTTATGACTGCAACACCCTCAACCATGCTGTTCTACTCACCTTGATCAAAGGGAACCAACTAAGAGAGTGGTCAAGCCGGGCCAGTTCTAAAAGCTGCCACAATCTTCCCCTTCACCAAATTTGGAAAACAACTGTCCCTCCTAAGGTATGTTGTCAGTTAATTCTCTTACTAAGGTTATGTAATATAAAGCTCAGTTATTTAATTGCTTCCAGGGTTTTTTTCAAGTCTACTATATTCTAAAGTTTTTTTTAAAAATCCTGAAAAACATCCCGCCATCAGCATTCGGGCCCTAATAATCTTTGAGGTGCATCAAATCAATTATTCCAGAGGCTCATTGTAAACTAGAAGGATCTCAAAAGTAGATAAGATCCCAAAATGGCTCTCTAATTGCCATACTAAAACCACCCCAATATGCTGGATTGTTTCTGCCAACCTTCCACTGGTTCAGTGCTATTGGACAAACAAGGCCTTTTAATCCATTGCTCATAGTGGCTACATCATCCCTTGATTCACCACCAACCCACCACTGGTTCGCGCAACCCAGACAAAGGCCTCTCAATCTGCCAATTTTTATTACCCTTTTTGTATGTGTTAACCCTGCCTGGTAACCGAAGAGATTATCAGTCGCTAGATCATCTGGAGCATCTTTCAAAGATTATTAACTCCCCTTTTCCCCTGGGGTGATGGGAATGCACATCCCCCTTTTAAAGGGGAACAGTTACTTGTAAGATAGGGAAAGGGGCCCTAAAGGTGCTGGACCCGGGGATCCAGGGACAGGGTGTACAACAATGAATATGCAACTAGATAAACAATAAACAACAAAGCTTGGGTTAGACCCAAGGAGGAGTCCATAACCACTGTATACTGTTGTTGGGATGCTTATGGCGCCAATCTGAAGGGGAGCAGGACGGCCAGTTGTGCACCAGATTCTGTCATTAAAAGTGTTAAACAAATGTCCTATTTTGGAGACCTCCTCAAGGGGTCTGAAATGGTTCTCCCAAGGGACCATGCAAAAAAAAAAACATAAATATGGGTCCTTTTTTTTAAAAAAGCTAACCAACAAGGTTATTAGCCTCAAGGGATATTTTATTAAAGATTGGGGGAAGAATCATCCATCTGTGGGATTGCTGAGCCTAAACAGCCCTAACAGCGCACATTACCATCACCGGTACTGTAGATAAAGATAACCCAAAAACTAAGTTATTGATTGTTTAATTCTTCTTGATTTGGCAATATTTTAAATGGAACGAGAAAAAACCTCATTATCCAAACAATTGAAAAAAACTGTCCAGACTATTAACAAAGCTAGAGCAACGCCCCCAAATGCAGGGTGATCACGCCTCCCCAGGACTAACCGGGATATGCTTGCCTGTCCCCCGGTTGAGGGTTTTTTAAAGGTCAGGGAGGCCTGCCAACAATCTTTTTGGCCTCATAAAAACCACCCTTTTTTTACAGTCTGTTTCTTCAATTATATTATGAAACATGCTTTCTTTCATTCTTTTAGGCTCCCCCCCCTTAGGGGTTTTTGGGAAAATTTCTTTTAGCGGGGCCAGCTTATGGCGGATAGTTTGTTTTCATTTGGTCCTGCTGCCTGGAACGCTCTGATAAACCTCAATGATCTTAGGAATGAGCGCAATTATGCTATGGTACCCAAATCTTTACTGCGGTTCAAATTCTTTCCCGGGATCCCAGGTACTCGCCTTCTTCTTACATGGCAAGATGCTACAATTTCATCCTACTTACACTCTAACGCCCCATCAACGAGATACGTTTTGGAATCTCTGGGGGGCCTTCAAAAACGTCAGCTTACTTTTTGAAAAATGGCAAAAATCCAGATTTATGTGGAAAGATCCAACTGGTAAAGGCTTGGACCACCTTTTTGACAATGGGAAAAAGGGCCCCATCCCTTCAGTCCCAGCTTTTTCATGGCTGCTTGATTAGGATGTTTTAGCATCAAAAATCACAAATTTTCCTTGTTTCAGGCCCCACTCGTCTCTTACCATCAGCGTTCTACTTATAAACTTTTGCAATCCGAATTTGTGAAACCCCCCTTTTCGTTCTTGATGTCTTTTTTGAAGTCCACCACCACTTCCATATTGTACCAAAGATGAGCTGCATGTTGAATGCGGAGTTAAACCCCTTTGTTGGGAAAAAGGGAGAACAACCAACTGATGCATGCTGGGGCCCATTAAGCTAATTTATGGAGATGGAAACCCAGTCTGAATGATTCACGGCAGTGTAACACCGCAGGCTGTTCCCAAACTCTGGTTCACCATTATATGTCCATTTGACTAGGGGTAATAATCAGTAGAACAGGGGGATTTAAAAATGTTTTGCATAAACAATTCCAAAATCAGAATAAACTGAACCACAATTGTTAAAGATTTCTGGGTATCCCCTGAAGGGAGAACACATGAGACATGAAGGCCTAGCCAATTTAGCCGCGGGTTTAAAATGGTTCACTGGGAATAAAGTGGGAGAACTTTTTAAACAGTCTACCACTACCATGATGGCATCAGTTATCAGATGTAGGTAACTCTACAATAAAATCCACTGACAAGGGAGTCCCAAAGGGCCCCTTTAGCCTTTTTAACTGGTACCAACAACCCGGGAGGGACTCATTTTGGCTTCATTTTTGCAGACCCAGGCACACCCCAATAAGGAATA
>JAKSZP010019346.1:0-18200 GCA_022478985.1 Massospora cicadina | reverse complement strand
TAAACTAGTATCAACCAGATGGCAACCATATATGTTTTTCTTCAAAAAATGATACTGTTTTAGAAAAAAGCTTACAAATCGCCCATGAGGAAACAAAAAATCATATCAGTATCAAGTACCGATGATACTGGGAAGGGATGCTCCCCACAATCCATAATTTATAGAGTCCTGCTTACTATGCAGAAAACAAGTTGCACTACTCCTCGCCCTAAATATCCATGGTCCCTCCTTCTAGACCTTTTAAACGTTTAGTATAAATATCATAAGCCCTCTAACTTGAACATCTATTGGGTATAGTTGCAGGTTGCTGTCCTCAAAGCATCTCATTAAATGTATTGAGACCAAATCCCTTCCTTCAGCTTCCACCAAAGCTACCACCTTATTTTTATATAATTTTATTATCACCAAATTGGTGTTCTAACATAATTCTCTCAGACAACGGAGAAAGCTTTTGACATCACTGGGGCAATAATTGACTGATTTAATGGTTTCAACTCAATTTATCACCCCTATCATCCTACAACTAAAGAAATGTATAGTAAATTAAGCGTATTTTGATCTCAATATTTTTATAATTGGCTTTGACTGATCCTCTTACTTGGCCACAATATTTAACCAGTGTAATTCTGCTTATCAAATTAGTCGCTATCATATCATTAACTGTCCTTACGTTCCAAGCTCTTTATGTAGGGAATCCTCAATTGCACTCCAAAGTATATTATATTTCAAACCATACCTTGACCAAAACCTAAATTTACAATGCAAGCTATCGCTAATGAATATATTTGTCTTCAGGATTTAGCCTTGATATTTATCTATTGATACCTTAAAAGAAAACAAACATAGCTTGATGACAAAAATGTTCCCCTACATACCTTGAATTTATGTAATTTAGTCTTTTTTATCACCAATCTTCAGAAGGAAGAGACAAAAATCTAGCTTCAAATTGATAATGCACTTTTATGGTTATATAAAGAAATGAACATTTGGTTGTTGAGGGTACTCATGATACTGTGGTAAATTCAGTACATAGCCAATATCTATGGCTTTTTGCCTTCTAAACTAAGATTTGAGAGGAGACGTTGTTGGATTCCAGTAAAATATGAATAATCAATCACCTCTGATAGCAGGATTTGAGCCAATTTTGAAGATCAATTACCTCTGACGTTGAGGTCTGAACCTAAACTTAAGTCTAGATTACTCAGCTGTCAAGGTTCAAACCCAATCTAAAAGATCGATTATCTCTATTTTGATAAGATTATAGGTTGCATGCAAAACTGAGTGGAGCATATAAGGTAAAGATCTTATCTCAGAAATCCCTTGAAATTCAACACAAGGATCTAGTATTAAATCCTTTAAAAATATTAGTTTCCTCATAAAGTGATTGTCAATGTCCATACACAAAATTTTTGGTTGTTACTAATATTGAGCCAAATTCAATGATATTTGATGACTAAGTACAACTTTGCCCCTGCATATAGTTATTAAAACTAAAATCCTTCTACTAAAGTCTTTGGGTACCCTTCTTTCCTTACTTGGATAGTCATATTCTATTTCCTATAAACAGTCTTTTATCAACCTTTATTCTCATAATACACCAGATCCTCGCCAAATTGAGACTCAAACCAGGAGATCATATGGGGTTACCATGTGAAAAATGTTATCTTATGGTTCCAGGTATGTTTATGGTTTCCCAATGGAGCTCTTCGCCTATAGCTAATTAAAGAGCATCATGAAGGATAATTATGAGTACCCAGGAAAGGCGTAAGATATGGAGCTTAGCCACCTTACATATAACTAAATGTGAATTTTAGCACCAGTGGCTCTGTTTACATGGAGTGCCTGGTTTGCAACATAGTGAAACTGTAATGTAACCGCCGCAGCTATTAGGCTGTACAGGACCCAACAACCCTTCTAGTCAAAGAGGGGCTCTAATTTGTGAGATTTTTCTCAGGATAATGCAGAGTTGGGAACAACTCAATGAGCGCTGGTTAGACTCTACTCCACACCAAACTGAGACCACCTTAATCCCAAACCTGCAAACCTCCTCACCCATTGTTAATAATAAAGCCGCAGTATTTTATAGAGATATAATCAATATAATATGTGACAATTCTAGTGACTATTCTTCAGAATACAATCAAGCATTGACTCCTAAGATGTCTAAGACAGCCATGAACTATCAAACAAAATGCACACAAAATGAACGGTATGGTTGCTAAAGAAAGCACTTACTGAAATTTTTGCAGCTTTGGTGGCTTCAGAGGGGTCCAGAGCAAAAGATTTCTTACAAACAGAAGTCCAAAGGCCTTCAAATCAGGGGCCCCAAGCAAGTTGATTATTTTATGCAATATCAAGGATTAAGCTAACCAAATATTACCCATTAAACAGTATTGTTCCTAGAGCATATAGAAATAAGCAATTGTTATATTATCTCTATATATTTTCTTGATCCTTTTTCTCCTTTCTTACATATGTATAAATTATTAGCATCCTGTCAGTAGCTTGGTGCTTAGTTATTTTGTTTTCTTTTTAGTTAAATTTTATTTTCCTCAATTAATTTATGGCTAAGCAGAGTTCCAAACTCTTCTAAGACTTTTAGAAAATCCGCCTAGATTTAATGAGGTATCCCATTTGTCAGTCCATGTTATGGTAATAGTCACTTCTTTAGTTGTCTCAAAGCTTACATCAATCAGTGGAGGAACCCAAGAGGCGCACCACAATAGACTAAAATGCCAGCCTTCCGGTATGTACTTTTTCTAAAGTCCCCAATTTTATCAAAAACTCTATATCCCAAACTCTTCCCATATTAACCAAAAGTATGTTGAGGAGAGCTCAAAATAAGTGTGATAGAAAATTACTGGTAAGATTACAAACAAATATGTGCTAACAATGCAACTAAACATCAAGTGCACTACTGCATTATTCATCCTAGTATTTTGAATAGGGACAAGAGGCTTCAGCGCAATTTCCTCACCCTTGTGTGACAGCCCTGGTACTACTTTGGAGATATAGGTAGTGTTGCTACTAGAGTTTTCTTTTTGTTTGTGGTAAGGATGATTTAAATGACCAATACTCACCTACTTGTCTCCTGATGGTTCTTTAAAACCAAAACTTCCAAATTATAATGCCCTTCAGAAATAGATGAGAAAGTGGGTGCTGGAGAACACCTTAATGAATGCTAAGTCTTACCTTAACAAATTAATGTCTGACATAAACGTTTTGTTTGTCTATCACTGGTTTGTTGAAATCTTAGTGCTGAAAAATAGAAAGCCCTGACTTCCCTTATAGCCTCTTTTATTGTTGGAACTACGCCTATCAGAGGGATATGATGGCATCAATGGATTTTGGACTAGTTCGCCAAGTTTTCCCACTTCATCCCCAGGCACAAACAGTAACGGCTGCTCAAATGGCTAAGATATTCATATCTTACATCTTCTTTGCCAATAGTGTGCCAAAAAATCAGCGATGTGGGCATAGTTCACTTCCTTATTCTGAAAAGAGCTTTGTAAGACTCTTAGATTTTTCCCCTACTGATAGACTGCCTTCTACCCACAATCAGATAGTTATACAGAAAGGACAAAACTATTTTTGAATGGAACTTGTAGTGCTATACTGCGGCTAATCACTAATCTTGGGCTTTTCATTTGCCTTTTTCTGTCACATGGGCTCTTGCCAATATGAGACAAACGAGTTAGGCAGCACCAGCCATGTCACTGACCACATGACTGATAATCCCGCTGAAAACCACCCTCTCACCCATGCGCCAAATCCAGAATTCGCGACATATTTGCAGACCAAGGTTCCGGCGATGCTGCGAGCAAGCAGCATAGCCTGACCCCAAGTTAGGGCCATGATTGAGGCCAATGCCTGGCCTAGCTCACTTGCTGAGCTCATTATTTTAGCTTCCGATTGAAATAAATTTTTAAATAAATTTTTAAGCAAGAAGATATAATTTTTATTGAGATAATTTTTGTTTGAGAAAACGAAACTGTATTTGTAGTTTCTGTTTCCTCCATTTTAAATCATTTTCCAATAGTTTAAAGTATTGTAAAAGTCCCTAAATTTGGCTTTCAAGAGACATCCAAACGTCTAGTACTAAAAAAAGAGACATCCAAACTGTGGCTTGGAAAAAACCCTTATCCCACATGATGATCATATTAATGATTCAGGAAACTGGACGCTTGATGCGCCTAATCGTTACCTGGTCTGTGATCCTTGAATCCTTACCTACGATTGCCTTTTCTAGTGATTTTTGGAACTGATTCAAATTTTCTTAATTTGACCTCCAAATTTGTGCGCGAATTTAACTCAATATTCATGAGGTAGATGTGTGGACCAGGATGGTCCTGATCCGTCACATTACCCCCCTGCAAATCCAGGAACTCTTGGATCTTCTCTGGGCAACATGCGCACTCTGCCAGAGTCTTCCAGGTCGCTTCCTCCACTGGATATCCTTTCCACTTCACCTTGAACTTCTGGTGATCCCACACCCAACGCTCCCTCAGGATCTGATCAACCTTAAACTCTTGATTTTACTCCTCCTGTGGGTTCAATGGCCCAGGTCGCTCTGGTCCCTGCCCTCAAAACCCTCAGAGTTGAGAACCATGGATCACCAGATGAGCCTTTGACCCTTCTGGGAGTCTAATTTTAATGCCACCTTGATAACAACCTGGATCACCCTATAGGGCCCTAAGAACTTTGGTCCGAGTTTCCATCTCTTCACTGGTACCGCGTAATTTTTGCTGCCACCAAAACCCACTCCCCTGGTGCAAATAAGGGTCTGGCACCCTCCGCTGATCTGCATACCATTTTTGTCTTGCTGTGGCACGCTCCAGGTTATTCTGCAAACTTTTTCTGATTTTCGTCATTCTTCAGGCTACTTCATCTGTGCCCTGGCATATCCCACCGTTGGATCCGCCACCCAACGTTGGATTTGATCCATGATTAGCAAAGAATGGTGACATCCCTATTGACGCTTGGTGGTGGTTATTATAAGTGAATTGAGCCAGTCTGATCTAAGTAACCCAGTCATCCTGCTAATCTGAGATATAGCATTAGAGGTATTGATCCAATATTTGGTTTACTCTTTCCATTTGGCCATCAGACTGAGGATTGTAAGCCAAAGCCCTACACGAGCGGATCTTCAAATTACTGAGCAAGTTTGACCAGAATTTTGATGTGAATTGGGGACCACGATCTGAAATGATTACCGCCAGTAAGCCATGACGGGCATATATCTTGTCAATAAAAATCTTTGCGGTGTCTTTGGCTGAGAATTTTGAAGTGCACAGGAGAAATTCGCCATATTTTGTTAACCGGTTGACCATGACCATTATTGCATCCTTCCCCTGGCTCTTAGGTAATCCTGTTATAAAATCCACACTAACCAACCCCCACAGCTGACTTGGAATTTGGAGCAGAACTAACTTACCCGCAGGCTGTTTTCATGAAGGCTTCAAACGCGCACAAACCAGGAATTCCGC
This sequence comes from Massospora cicadina, assembly GCA_022478985.1. Classification (NCBI taxonomy): domain Eukaryota; kingdom Fungi; phylum Entomophthoromycota; class Entomophthoromycetes; order Entomophthorales; family Entomophthoraceae; genus Massospora; species Massospora cicadina. Next base: position 12,714 of record JAKSZP010019346.1, on the reverse strand, counting down.
CACATATTTTTTTATATCCTACTGTAAACTGGCCCACAAATATTTCCACCTCACCAGGTCAATCATCTTTGCCACCCCCAGGTGTCCCAACAGCGGATGGTCATGCAAAGCCTGCAGCACCTCCCACTGTAATGATGGGCTCAGTACCCATATCCGTGAGTCATGGCATAGGATCCTTTTTTTCTTTTCATAAGTCCAATGATGGCCATGTCACTGGCCTTCCGCAGTTTCCACCCATAGCTGCTTCCTGAATAGTGTCCTCCTCTGCTTACTTCAGATCTCCCTTTCCAGCTCATCCTCCTCACTTTCCATCATGGCGAAAAGGTCCTCCCAAAACATGGTCGCCGTGTTGTACTTTTCTAACTCAGTCTTATCATATGCCAGCCCCGCATCCCAGCTCAACCAATCTGCTATAGTGTTAACCGCTCCTGGGCGGTATTCCACTCGAGAATTGAACTGAGCCAGCTCCATGTGCCAACGGGCTTGGAGCTGACTCATTTTACTTGGCTCTCAGTAATATTCAGTGCCTGATGATCTGTACTAACTACAAAGGGGTGTCAAGCGTACAACAAGTGGTGCTACCACTCCTGCAGCGCTGCAACCACTGCCAAAAGCTCCTTGTCATATATCAGGTAATTCATTTCTGCAGGAATCATTTTTCAGCTGAAATAACACACTGGGTGTTCTAACCCATCTTCCCCCTTCTGTAGGAGTACCGCTCCTATGGCGAAATTTGAAGCGTCCATTTTGACCATGTAAGGTTTTCCCAGATTCGTGATGGGCAAGGAATGGCGCCAAAATGAGCTTTTCTTTTAGTAAATTGAACTCCCACTCCTCTTCCTCCCCCCATACAAACTGTACGTTCTGCGTTGATTGTGTAAGGACAAGGCTAACTTTGATAGGTCTTTGATTAACCACCGGAGGAAATTTACCATCCCCAAAAAACTCCTCACACCCGTCTGATCTGTTGGTACCTTCCAGGCTTGCACCGCCTGAATCTTATCTGGGCATATCCCTAGGCCTTTTCCAAATACCACATTCCCCAAGAATTTCACCAATTCTTGATTAAACTCACATTTTGAAGGTATCAACTGTAACCCCACCCCAGACAACGCCTCTAGGACTTCCTGCACATCTTATACATGAGCCTCCTTAGAACGTGAGAACACCAGAATGTCATTCATATAGGCGATACAGCACCAGCTGATCAATCGACTGAGGACCTGGTCAATCACACATTGGAAAACTGCTGGGGCATTGCGCAACCCAAATGGCATCACTCAGTATTGAAACATTCCAAGGTGGCACTTGAATGCCATGCACCTTTGATGCTCCAGCTTCACAGGCACCTGGTTGAATGCATCAGCCAAATCAAGATTGGTGAAAATGTTGCAACCTGTGAATATTGGTAAAATATCTTCCATAAGTGGCATTGGGTAAGGATCTGGCTTGGTCACCGCGTTTAAACTCCAGTAGTCCATGCATGGTTGTAACTCGCCACTTGCCTTGGGCACTAACAGCACCGGAGATACCACAGCAGATTTTGATGGCTCAATCAAGCCTTCACTCAACATGGAATGTACGTGATCTTCTAATGTGGCTTTGGCTTGTTCATTCAGCGGATACACTGGGAATCCGTGGGGAAGCTCCAATCCTTCTTTGAAATGGAAAGAAAATGCGAATGGCCCAGTGGAGGAAAGTGGCGAATCCCTTTTGGGACCAAAGACTCCCTCAAAGTATTAGTATTCTGCAGGCAAGCCCTCCTCCTGCATAGCCCCCAGGGTTTGAGGCTCCACTAACTTTTGGTCACCCACCACCAGTCTCCACCTCATCGGTGGACCCCTTCTTGGGTACAAGGTTATGGTACTGGAAGGCATGTCAATCTGTGATCTAAACTGATGCCACCACCGCATCCCAAAAACCACTGGATGGGTCAGGTTCTCAATCGCGCAGAACTGCGTCCAAAACCTGAACAGGCTTTGCTGTACCTTCACTGAAGGGCTTACGTGCCACAATGGAGCCCTTCAAGTGGAATCAGTAAAACCACCACCAGTCCTTCCTGCATCTGCAACTTCAAACACTCCGCTAGTGCCAGTTCAATATAATTCTCTTCCACCCTGGTATCAATTATGGCCATGGCCCTCTCCATTCCCCCATCCATGTGCATCTCTACAGGAATAAACAGATGAGAATAAAGAGAAGTAGGCGATTTATTTTTAAATGAGTCTTTCACTTGCAAATTGGATTATGGAGGTTTTGACATATAGCCTGGGCGCCCTCCCCTTGAACATTTCTCACATTTCTCAGGGCTGGGTGCCACCCCCTGACTGGAATGGCTCCTTTCCGGTGACTGTCCCTTTCCTGGCAACATTGATTCCTCCCACCAGTCCCATGCCAACATCCATTGTTTCTTGACTTGAACCGCTAAAGCCACTTCCTCCCCCAGCGTGGCTTGGACCTTCAAAGCTGCCATGGCTGCCAGAAAATCTGGCTGCAACCCCTGGTGGAACATTTGTGAGGATTAGGAATATGTAACATGTGCCACTTTTGCCAGTGGATGGAAGACCCGCGCATACTCCTCTACCAAGCTATGGCCCTGGCTGACTGTTAATAATGCCAACCAGGCCTAATCTTTGGCTTTGTCTGGACATGCCACCTGGTCAACCAACTCCACACACTCCTCCATTAAATTGGACAAACTCTCCTGTCCCTCGATGAGTTCTTGGAACCAACCCGCCAATTCAGGAGGTAATGCATCTACCACCTGGGAAATTTGGAGCATGAGAGGGGATCCCCTCCATCGCTTGTGCCAATCACGCCTAAAAGCAGATCCGTGCTATCACCTGGTGAATTTTATCCAACGCCTCCATGGATAACACCACCCACCCAGTGGGAGATTTAGGTTTTGCTTGAGTCATTACAGTTTGCTGAGCGGGCGCCCCCCACAATCATCCTATTTTTCACAGCAAAAATGCCAACAAAAATCCCACCATAACCATGGTCAAAATATGTCAGTTCCATTCTTCCCCGCTGGCAACCACCACTTCTTCCTGGGGCCCACATAAGATGGAGAGGAATGTATTTGAGTTTTGTTTTATGTAATGCACGGGCTCCTGCCAATACATGAAAAATGAGTTGGGAAGCACCAGCCATGTCATCAACCACATGACTAATAATCCTGCTGAGAACCACCCTCTCACCCGTGCGCCATTTCCAGAATTCACCACATATTTGTGGACCAAGGTTCCAGCTATGCTGCAAGCCAGCAGCATGGCCTGCCCCCACATTAGGGCTGTGAATGAGGCCAATGCCTGGCCTAGATCACAGCTGATGAGCTCATTGTTCTGGGGTTTTGATTGAAATAATTTTAAATAAAATTTCAAAGCAAGCAATATGATTTTATTATGATTTTCTTGTTTTAGAAAACAAAATCTGTATTTGCAGTTACCATTTCCACTTTTTTAAAGCATTTTTGATAGTTTAAAGTATTGCAAAAAGCCCTAAATTTGGCTTTTATATGACATCCAAACTGTGGCTTGGGAAAGTCCCATATCCAACATGATGACATCTGAAGGATTCAGGACACCGGATGCTCGATGCACCAGATCAGTCCCCAATCCATGATCCTCAGATCCTTACCTTCAATCGCCTTATCTAAAGATGTTTGAAATTGATCCAATTTTCTTAATTCGACCTCCAAATTTGTATGCGAATTTAAATCAATAATCATGAGGTCAATGTGTGGATCAGTCTGGCCCCATCTGTTACACAAAGTGCGAGCTCTTCAGGGAAGAGGTTGTCTTTTAAGTTAATCTTTTCTTGAAGGATATCTACACTATCCCTCCTGAAAGCTCAAGGCAATTCTTTCCTGGCCTATGTCCATCACACAAAAGCAGCTGCACAGTTTCTTGGGGGCAATTTAATCCTAAAAAAATCTTACCTATGCTCTCTCAGTTGGCGGCACCTCTCAATCCACTGACCAGGAAGAATGTTCTGTTTAAATAGACGAGGAGTGCCAATGTGCATCAAAGGTGATTAAGGAAGTATTTGTGGTGCCATTGGTTTCAAAGCATGATGGTTAATCCCAGCCTTTCATAGTTACTTGTGATTCTTCAGTGGCCACGGTGGGGGCTGTTATGCTTTAGGAGCATGATGAGTGTAAATGCCCATCACCTGTTTCTTGGTTAAGTTTACTTCCTTGGAACAATCTTGGGCCATATATGACAAGGAGCTTGCCGTGGTGGCATGGTTTCTTATCCACTGGTAATACCTTTATCAAGGCGCACGTCGTGATGTGGTTTTCCAGACAAACCACCAGGCCCTAATGTACTTTAGAAAGTCCCAGAAGTTTTCTCAACATCAGGCTAGGACATTTTGTGACCTGTGCAGCTTAAATTTTAGTTATGAGCTTTTAAAAAGCGCTATGTATTAACCCCAACCTATTGAGTTTTAATCCTTCCTTGAGTCTGACAGAGGAAGAGATGCATGAGTTAACAAGGGTGATTTTTCCCACTCAGATTTTCACCATTGCTCCTACCACAAATTTCTAGGGTGTCTGGGCATCAGATGTACCGTTGGTACTTAAGTACTAGGCAGGTCAGACCTCCTTCTTAGAGGGGTTAATGCTGATTGACAAGCTAGGTTTTTGGGTCATAAAAGCAACCATTAAATATTAGTGTAATGGCGGATTTTGTTCAGAGGTAGGGGTTTGGTTTCCACTCAACTCCAGTTGGAAGCAATCTCCGCCCATCATAAAATCCCAGCGGTAAGCCACCTAGGGAATAAAAAGTGTCAAGATTTAATAAAGCGGACGTTAACTGGCTGGGAATCTCCAAGTATCTGCCAGTTTGGATCACCAATTGCATGAAGTACACGCACCAAGTCTTAAGGAGCTAAATAGGAATGGTTTCCACCACCCCCTGCAGCAGGCTAAAGGTCATGAACCTCAGTATTCTTTGACTTCATTGTGAGCTCTAAAGACATAATGTATTCAATATAATAATGATGGATGTGGACTGCTTTATGAAATTCTCCCCTTTTATTACTTTCATGTCTTTCATTACCTCTGAAGTGACATCCCAGATTGTTGTTTATCACGTTTTTCTTATGTTTGGCTTACCCCAAGAGGTGTTAAGTAATTGGTGGCCTCAGTTTAATACTTGCCTTTAGACTGCGATGTTAGGGCATTTGAAGATCCAGACGTGCAGCTCCACTATCACTCCCAGTTGGGTAGTCAAACTCAGAGTGTCAATCAAATCTTCCATCAGTATCTCTGCAGCTATGGCTCTGTCACGCAGGATATCTGGGCCGCCAGCCTTCCACTGGTACAGTTTGCATATAACAATGTCACCCATTTGTCAGCTAAAGTTTCCCCACATGAAGACACTCTGGGTTTAACCCCTCATTCCTTGTGGGTCCCACCCTTCGCCACAAGGTACCTGCTACCAAGGAGCATCTGCAAGAGATACTGAATACCCAATACATAGTTCAGAAACATTTTACTAAGGTAATGAGTGACAGAAAAGCAGTTTTCAAATCTCAAACGCCTTCCTGCCCATGAGATTAAGGTGGGTTCATCAGTTATGCTGGACACATGGCACACATATGAAGGTTCCCTCACATAAGTTCATGAGAAAGTGCTCTGGCCCCACATGGTGGAGCAGGTTTGAGAAATAGGACCTTTCCGGTTGGCTCTCCTCACTTATTGGAAGCAGAACCCTGTATTCCATGATACCCAATTGTTACCATTCAATGGCACAAAACCTGCTGAGCCTGAACCATTCATAATCAAAGACTTGGCGGAGGCAGAGGTGAATGCCATTCTGGCATCACACCATTTATGTTGCTTAATGCAGTGTCTGGCTTATTAGATGGATTTCATACCTATGAGAACAGCTGGGTCAGTGCTTAAAATAGTGCCAACTGTCGCAAGTTAGTGGAGGCCTTCCACCTTGCACACCCTGATGCTTTTTCGCTATCCCAGAAAGTTGCCACAGTCTTGGCATTAAAACTATCTAAGGCGTACAGGAACGTGGTAATCACTCAGGTTCTCATTTGGGGTGCTCCATTAGTTCAAAAAGAAAAGGGTAAAGAAAGCCTCAAGGAGCAACCCTTGCAGCTTAATTAAGAGGAATTCCTGTTTTGTACCAATAAGGGGAGAAAAACATTGGCCGTCTTTCATGTCATCCTGGGTGAGTTAGCCCATGTGGTAGATGAGAGATGGGTGACAGCATACACATTAAAGATCAAGCCTCTTCCCACTTTGTTCACCACCAAAGGAGTTGGTGCAGAGAGTTCAGGGTGTTTGTCAGGAGGAGGCGGTGGTCAGAAGCCATTGCCAGCAAAGGGAGATTAGTGATTTTTCTCAACAAGAGGTTTCCTCTGCCAGTGCAAGTTCTAATAGCATATGTAGTATCCGGTGAAAATTAAAATAATTCACTATTGGGATCATAAATCCCCATTCGCCATTTCTTTCAATTGTTGGTAAAAGTGAGCCTGTCCCTGAAAGGTACAATTTTGATCAACCTTTTGATACACAATTGGACTGCGCATGTTTGCCTGGAAATGGGCGCAACCTGCCATCTTCTGGAGGATTCATCATCATTGGCTAAACACAATTACGGAAAGAAAAAAATTCTTGCAAAAGAATTTGACACAAATCTGGACAGAAAAGTTGGTACAAATTGTAATAGTAACAATTTTTGGGTGTCAATCTGCCATGTCAATATTGCAAAAATAATTTCAACTTTAATGCGCCTATTTCATGTTCCCAACTCAGTTAGTTTATAAGTCAATAAACCCCAACAGGTTCTGGTGTCACTCCATTTTTTCTCGTTTCCCCTCATTAAGCTTTTAATAAATTATTTAAACCTTAATTTATTTGTAAAATTAAGAAGTTTGCCAACAGTTAAAAGCTATGATCTTCAATTTTGGGATTTTATTATTTATGCCCGCAGTTGCCTTTTCTCTCTCTATATTACAATATGGATGGCTCTACCAGATTATTTCTGGCTGTTGATTTGGGTGGTAACTCATCCTGATTACCAGCACAGTTATATAATATCACCACGCTCCATGACATAGGGTCTGTTTGACCCTTTCTATTTGCCATCTGACTGTGGATGGTTGCGGAGTAACAGCAGGTTATGATGCTCAAGTTGGATAATAGGTGGTCTTAGAAGCGCAAAATAAACTGGGGTATTGGTTAGAAACACCTCATCTGGTAGGCCATACTTTGGTAAGAACGCCTTGATAAGAATTTTCGCCAATTCATTTAAGGAGATGCTCAAGCTTAGGGTAGATGTCGCATACTTGATGAGATATTTAATTACCTAAATGATTGTGCCAAACCCATTTGAGACATTTGGACAGGTAATATTGAATGAAATGCGCGCCAATACTTCCCAGCGGAATGGTGAATTGTATAAGCGAATTGGTGATTCCACGCTGATAGAAGGTTTGGGCCTATAATAATTTAGGAGAGGCATCAGATTACTCTGAGACTTGGCGTGCAAATTTCAAGTCTGGCACCTGAAAAGCACTTGAGAGGTATTTATTCTCCATAGCTTTCATTTTAGGCCATGGGTAAAGCAGTATGATCAAACTCAAGGTCTTGTCAATAACAGGATGTCCAGCTAGGGGGTGATAGCGATAGGCCTTGAGGATATCTTTCTGCAAGTTTATGAAATATACCTAGGTCTTTCCATGGTGCAGTATGGTGCCTTCCCTGATAATGTAGTTCTTGTGTGACTCATAGATGGTTCCTTCTATGAGAACCTCTTTCAGTTTAATTCCCAAGTGTGCTGCGAAATTGGCAATCTATAGCCTCCTCATAAAGCTGTAGGGGTTACCATGGATCATGACAAAAAAATTAAGGAGAATTATTGTCATGGATAGTACTCATCCAATTAGCGCAAGAAAAGGCAAGAGTGGTTAAAGGATAAGAAAATCAGGGACCAAGTTCAGGAATTCTGTATTATACTCAAACAAAAAGTTGTACTTGATAAGTTCCTGGTACCAACAAACCTGTCATGAATTCATTCTGCGGGGCTCTTAGGAAACTTCACGGCGCAATGATTGGTTTTTATGACAAAGAGATGTCAGTATTACAGCAGGTGATGTTACCAATTGTTGAACAAGGCAATGATAGTCAGGGATTCCTTGCCATACACCGGGTAGCTGGTCTTACCTTGAAGCATCTTGTAATCTAGAAACACACAGAATGCTTTAAATTACTCTCACCCTCTTATAAGGAATAACCAATAGCGAAGCTTTTAAACATCCATCTCAATGGAAAAGGGAAGGTCAGGGCAAAGGTTACACAAGACAGGCGCGGAAAGTAGGCTCTTCACATCTTAGAATACTTCTTCTTTTTTTCTCCCCATGCAAAGGGTACTTGGCCTGTGAGGTGGGTCAGGGGCATGCTAGTGAGGAGAATCCTTAGCACAGTGCTTGAGGATGTAGACCACACCAAGAAAACTGCGTGCTCCAGTTTTTCCATGGTGGAGTCCAGTTCTAGATAGCTGACAGTCTTTTAGGACAAATAGCCATACCTTCCTTGAAGATGCCTTTGCCCAAGAATGAGACAATATCCTTGAAGAGCTCACACTTAAAGGGCTTCAACTTCAGGTTAGTTATTGTGATTACTGGAGAACTTTTTAAGCATCCTTAACATGCTTTTCTCAGGTCTCAGAAGATACAAGCTTGTCAACATATACGCAACGCAGAATTTCCCAATAAGATTGCTCAATACTTGGTCAATATTGTGTTGATAGATTGTAAGTGCTTTGCGGAGTCCAAATGCCATCACCTTATATTTGAAGGAACTTAAGCGACACTTGAAAGCTGTATACTTTTGGTTCTTAGGAAAAACTGGAGTATGTTACAATGCATCAATAAGGTCCATCTTTAAAAAATTTCCTTTTGCTTATAGTTGAAAAGACATCCTCCATAAGTGGATGTATATGGATCTGGCTCCATGATCAGAATTGAGTTGGCGAAAATTGACACAAGGGTAAAGCTCCCTGCTAGCCTTGGGTACCAAGAGCACAGGAGAGACCACAGAAGGCTTGGATGTCCAGACAAGATCAAGCGTAAGTGTGTTTTATGTACACATACAGTGATCCCTTCAACTTTGGGTTTAGTGACTATACAAAACAGACCTTAATGTGCTCTGCAACTTCCTTGAAATTGAATGAGAAGGCAAAGGGGCTAAAGGATATATTGTACAGAGTGGAGGGAATGCTCAAATAAGTAAGCAAAGTATTTGAGCTTTGAGGAAAGGTTTTTGGGCAACAGGGACTTTGTGATTACCACAAGGAACGGCCTTATTTGGTTTGGAGCATAAAACAAGTATCACAGATGAATTCCCTTTTAGAATGCAGAGAGACCAAAAACCTTACCATCTCAAAGTAGTGGGAGTATCTGGGCTACCACCTCATACCTAGTATGATTGATCAATGATATTTCAAAGAACAGAAAAGCTCTTCAAACCTATTATGGGCTTGACGGAGGATGACTGGTAGTTGGACATGCCAGCGCTAGGTGGTCTAAGAGGTGGCAGAAAGAGTAATGTCCCCATTTGGTGTGATTGACGGGTCAATATTTTATAACAGGGTAAGGTCAATAAAGTTTTCTTATGCTTCAGTATCAACCATTGTATTGATAGCATTCAAGGTAATTATTCCCTCAAAGGTTCTACTTTCTGTGGTTATGGAATAACTAAATAAGAAGAGGAGTTAAACCCATTTTTATTTAAGCTCATACAATGCGCTGGAGTGGGATACAAGTTGTAAGGGTATTCTGTGCCTTCAGTGGTGCAGGCCTTTGTGGCAACTCTCATAGGACTACCAGCATCAGTTCAGATGATGGAGTTTCACTGGAGAATGGGTTCTCACTGGGAGCAGAAGTGCTTTGGTCAAGGAGGCCCGGCCAAGTGGGCGGGGCCATCTTGCATGCGCCAAAAACAATTATTGTTCCATATTAGTAGTTAGAAATATCTCACTCTCTAACCTAGTAGCAAAATGAGTAGCTGCAGTAGCTCACAGTAACACTGGCCCAACTTATGACAGAAGTAGTGTGAAGATGGGTTAGAAGAGCTTGGCTTACTGGGCAAGGCACAAGACTGAGCATCATATTTAGAATAATGGAAGGGTGCCTTGTTTTATGAAATTAGCGTGGGACAGGTTACATCAAGAGAATCATCCAGTGTTGCTGCATGATCAGTTAGTTCAATATTCTCCTTAATTGAAGTTGGTAGGTCAGGTTGTATTGTTAGAAGGTTTACTACAAAGACTGATAGTTTGGTGGACAAAGGGATACAAGTGTTTCCACTTGCTCATGTAGGGCTGTGATTCCCCAACGGCATGCTGGAAGCAAACGCACAGATGGAGTTGTTCTAAGGATTTAAAGAGTAGGTCAGCCTCTGAGAGGTCCAGATCAGCATAAGGCTGTTTTCCCGCAGGAAGAGGTTGGCAGCATGGTAGGAGAATACAGTAGGTTTTAAGAAATGGCAAAACTCCAGAAATACAAAATAAGAGAGAAAATACCACCATTACCACAGTGGTAGTGTACCATGTAGGGAGATTCAAGGGTAGTAAAGTTTGCAGTAATCATATGAATATAAAGACAAAGTCAAATAAGTTTCTTTTATTATCACAGTCTGCTTCCACCAGTGCTGAGCAAGCCTATATGGTGGCATGCCCACGCACATTTTCAGGCCAAAGTTATTGCCAAAACCAGTTAGCGGAGATTCTGTACTTAATTTTCAGGGCATGTGGTGAGATTAATGACAAGAGATAAGCATATAGACAGTAGTAGAGTGCCAGCTACCAGGGCTCCAAAGCAAGAGTAAGACCATGGCATCAGTTGCATTGATATTAAGTGATAAAATTGTTAGAATTGGGCCTAAAACACTGATGTAAATAAGGTTTTATATAAAGATTTTAAAAAAAGAAACGTAATACAAAAAATGAGAATAATTGCTAACATTATTACTTTCCAATGTTCATTTTGAATGTTAATTAAAATATTCATGAAGTGCAACTTTCAGAATAGTGAACTTATTTTTTTTTAGTACTAGATGGTCCCACAGAATAGTGAACTTATTAGGGGATTAAAAATTAGGATTAATATTCAATTTGTGACCTCTTCAGCTGAATATTTTTAGCCATTGGATCATTGGTTAGAGTTTTTAATTTTAAATTTGTTTTACCAAATTTTATTTAGTAAAATTTGAGAGGATTGATCAGATCTCACTTCATGCAAGTGTGAATGCTTCAACTTTTCTGGAAAGTTTAGAACTCCTTTATGGTTTGTTGTCTATAATTTTCAGATTATTTGAGATGGGCAACCAGGGAGCAATACTGCACTAATTAATGGGCAAAATTATATTAATGGGACAGGATAAATCCTGGAAAACCTTCATGCGTGACATTCTGATAGGCCAGGAACTACATGTTCATCCTTGCTATATGCTATATCAGTTTGTGGCATTGGTGTGAAACGCCAACACAGTCCTGATTATCCCCTTCCCAAAGTTCATCTACTGGGATTAAACTCAAGAGGCAGTGGACATTGAGCACATACTCCACCACTGGGGTACCCTCCCTCTTGCTGTCAATGATTTTTAAGCCATGAATATAGTTTGCAATTGAGCCCTGACTAGATTTTATATTCTCAAAATATAAGGACAATGTTACATCCCTGCAGAGCCTGTATTTTGACATTAATTACTTAATATTAAGAAATTAGTTCTTCATAAATATTAAGCATAAATAAAATATATACTAAAAAGCCTTAACTTAAAGTTTGTTTAAGAAAATAATAATATAAATTGAAGTTAAAACCTAAAAACGTTATAAATAAATAAAGACAAACTATGAACCTAAATTTTTTTAGAATAATCTAATTATAATATGTTTTACATGAAATTGAATTATAAAGTATTTTAGTATAAATACATTTATTGTTAGGTACTTCTTTCTTTAAAATTTTATAATATATAAAAGAATTATAATAACTTATAAAAATATAGATTATATACAATTTAACTTTAAAGCTATTATAGAAACTACATAATACAATAAATTATAATAATTAAGTTAAAGAGGTATATGATATTTTTAAACCCAAATAAACATGATTAAAAGTCTATGGTTAAGCAAAATGTAATATCATATACGTTGTGCTGTTATCTGCTTTTATGGTTGCTATGTATATCCATATATTAGAAAGATGGTTAGCTCAGCCTAAAAGATTTATAAATATGAAAAGATGAAATAGAGTATAAGATACTATGTCTTTTTTATATTTTATATTATATGAGGAAAGATTATAGGCTAGCATAAAAAGTATGTAACCCCATAAATCTTTAAAAAGTCTGTCTATCAATAACAAACTCAATTGTCCTAAATATAATCAAGTAGTAGATATCTATATAAAGGATAACATATATGTTTATAGTTTTCTATACAGATTAAAATTGTCTCCTTATAAGTGAACCAGAATGTGCGGCTAATCCAACCTTACATCTGAGGGTTTGGGGGCCAGGTAGCTGGGTATCGCCCCTCATCAATATAAAAATCATGGCTAAATCTTATACATAGCATGTCATAGTAGAATTTAATAATTGGCTTAAATAAATTAATGTATAGTAGATTATAGTTAAACAAAAATTAGTCTTAAATAAGTTTATACCAAAATATCTTTGTTAAA
>JAKSZP010019345.1:0-18263 GCA_022478985.1 Massospora cicadina | reverse complement strand
CTCCAATACCCCAATGCTCTTGCAATATGCCTTGACATGCACCCTACTCTGGGAAGAGATAGCTACTGCCAAAGATGAGCCCCCCAATCCTCCCCCCCTTCCACCATGGAGGGATAAGCGTCTCCACTGCCCACCTGACTGGTGTTTTTGTTTGGTGTGATTCATTCACTCGCTCCTTTGGGCGTTTTGTTTGAATAAATTAGTTATTTTATTTTTTTAGTTTAAGTTATTAGTTCAGTAATGTCGTACCCTGGTCAGCTTACCTCAATTGAATAAGAAGATTGCCAAGTTGGGTGTCTCAGAATATCAATATGAGACAAATTAACAGAAAAAATGACTGTTAGAATTGTTGCTTAGTCGTTAATTTCCAATTAACCAAATTTGTGAAAACAAAACACCAGATACTGTTTGAAGATAGTAATCATGGTAAAAATGTAATGATGTAAAGCCTTTGTTATCAGGAATAGAGTTTTTTATAAATCAAATAGAGGAGCTCCCCATAATATCTGGTACTGCTAGTCGTTCCAAGAAAGACTATAACACTTAATAGTAGACTCAAACTATCTATTAATAAAACATACCCCCTTACAGATGACAAGCTCACTCAGATATCCTCTCTCTACCAGAGTTCTCATTGGTGTATTTCGTGGTTGCTAAGAAGCAATGAAGATTGGTAAACTATCAGTGTAATAAAGTAAAGATTAGGCCAGGATAATAATTAAATATACCTTTAGGAATTTTCAACATAAGATTAATATGTTAAAGTAATCAAATTCTACTGAATGCACATTATTTACTGGCGGTTGGCCATAGTAACTATAGAGGACCTTATTGCCAATATTTTACGCTCATGTGGGGGAAAAATAGCATATTGATGCTAAATAAAAATAGGAGGCGATTAATGGATCAAAGCTACGGCGCTGGTGGAATATTAGGTAATTGAACAAAAAATGCGTTGGTGGGGATTTTAGGGATTTGATCACTAGTAAATTGGTAAGGGACCAACTCCATATAAGAGCATGGGCCTTATACTATGCCAATTACTAATATTGGATCAAACTCTTTATTTAAGGATTAGTTGATTATAAAATTAGATAATTAAATCTTGAACTGATGGCTGGTCAAACCATTTACAAACTTTCCTCCCAATTGACCAAATATCATGTAACACAGATGAGTGGGGGTCTGATCAGTCATTGAGTGACCTTGGCTGTAGAGCTGGAGAGAAGATAGTACGTCTTAAGTAACTTAGCATGCACTCAATTGATAAGGTAACTATTAAAGAGGTCTTTTCAAAGTATAGTCATCTGTAATGTCAATTTTATAGCCTCAAAAGGTCCTTTTCAGATGTGCTCCAGCTTGCTGGTCCTTCCAATGCCATGGTTATCATAATAACAGCCTAATTCTCCTAAACCAAAAAAGTAGGTAAGGTACAGCGTTTCCATTATCGCGTGATCTAGCTTTTACTTTTCAATCCAATGAATTGGAGTAGGCAGCGCTTTGTAGCTGTGTTAAATTTTGTGTAAGCTTCTCAAAATATTGATTAATCCCATACATTCTTCTTTAACACAGGAATATAAAAGTGGAAGCAAAGCGGTATGCTTCCAATGTAGTAACTAAAGGAAATGGCCTCTTGCTGAGTGATAAGCAATATTATAAATCAAGCACAGTGGAAGCTAAAACAGGTTCACGATGGGCGCTTTGCCAGAAGCCAACTTATGTAAGATAATCAACAGCATATTGTTCACGCGTTTGACAGTACTGTTAGTCTCAGCGAGATATGGAGTATACGATGTCCCTCTTATCCCCATTATATTATCAAGTTTAGTAATCATTTTGGGACGTAAAGTTGGTCACATTATCTGTTAAAATAAATTTAGAGGTAACCATGCTGGTACACTATATTTCTAAATTAAATTATCTGTGGTCACCGCGCTCAGATCCTTAACTACTTTGGCCTCCGCCCAATTATTAAGGTGATTTATGGGCATTATTATACATTTGAACTGACCAGATTTATTGTCCAAGGGGCCCAAACGTTAATAGAGATGCTGTGCCATTTAAAGGTGGGCTTAACTAATTGATATAAAGGGCTTATAATATGGCGCTTCAGCCTGACATTCTTTTAAATAAATAAGAATCTCATGATATTAAGAAAGCATTGACTCCCAATAATAAAGAGCTTTTAGATGTTCCAATGTTTTCTTAATTCACTTGTGCCCTGACGCCTTAGGAGACGCAATAGTTAAGTCAGTCCACTCTGTGGGCCAAGGATAAACATTAAATTTAACAGTAATACTTTTATAGATATTCCATCCTTGTTAAAAGATTTATTTATCAGTTTTTCCAACTTTTGTTGAACCTCTTGTGATTTTCTATAATATTGCTGAGTAATCATTTTATCAAACAATTCATCAGACTTGTTGTTAAAATCCTGATTTTTGACTAATTACTAAAGACTAATAAAACCCAGAAGTTAACTGCATAGGTTCTTGTACGTGTGCAATTCGCGTTTCTTGATAGTAATTGATATGTGATTAATAATTTAAATTTAAATTTATTGCGAGGAAGGCTGACCATGGGACGGACACTTCCAAATATGACTCAGGAAAGACAAACTTAGTACCAGGGGAGGCACCCCAGAGAAGCGATGCTATCTCTTGTTGCCAGCGGGAACGCCACTTATGGGGAGGGAGGGAACGTGTGAAGGGGCCGTAGCCACTATTGAGCACGTGTGAAGGAAGGGGTCTGATTTGATGAACCAGACTGGGAACCAGGAGGAGACCAGCTGTTGGTGACGCGGTGGGAGGTATCCAAACATCCACGCTTGAAAGTGGTCCACCAAGTGAGACCAGAATTTGTGGACAGCTTCTGGGAGGGTGGGGATGGAGCCAACGATGGCATCCAAGACAATCGTGTGGATAGTCCACATGGCGATTGCAACCACCAGAGCATGGAGGGAGGGTGGAAGGGGGGAGGCCATTGATGAAGCAAACATATCTCTTGACAGACTGAAGGGATGCGTTTGATCCTGGCCCAGCAGACGTTGAACTTCGCGCCATATCACTTTAGAGGTGGGGCACTTCTCCAGGCGGTGGAACAGCGTTCCATACTGGCCACACATGACACAGGATGAGTGTAAAGCATTAGAGCGCTCAGCTGTATGATACACCCGCCTCAGGCAGCGCCACACATGAGAGCGGACTTGAGGCTGCAACAGAGGATGGTGTGCGTATTTCCAGATAGTCTTTTGGGTCTCAGTGGAATAAGGGATGTCCATAATGTCCAGGTAGTCCACCCTGGATAGGACATGGGGTCGAATGGGGATCACGCCATCATGGTTGGGTAACCCCCTGTACCTCTTGTGTGAACTGAGGAGAGGGGTGGCCTCTTTGGGTTGTATGTCCGCTAATATGAATTCTCCACTCTGCGCTTCGCATGGAGAGTAGGATTCATTTGTAGTGGGTTTTAGTCCCGTGAGGGCCTGTGGCTGATGTGTGTGATGCGAGGTATTTCATCAGGGAGTGGGGGTTTGATGGATTGTTGAGGCCCAAGGCTCGGGAGAAGTTGGAGCAGGCTGTGCGGGACCAGTGTTGGGATGGGAGTGTAGGAGCGGTGACGGCCGCGATCCAGGTGGCCAGGATCTTGGCAGCATGGGATTTGAAGTCAAGCAGGCCCATGCCACCTTAATGATGAGGGCCAAACATGACCTCTAGCCATACTGGTAAAGGCGGCCTGACCAAAGCCATCCTTGCAGCAAAGCATACAGGGATTTGAAGAAGCTTGGGGAGAAGGGGATGGCGTGGGCTCCAAACCAGACTTTGGATAGGAGCATAGAGTTGGCAAGAACAACCCTGCCAGTGAGGGTAGTAGGGTGGGCTCTGAGAGAGGCGATTCGCTTCATCACGTTTTCCAGTATATGGCACTCCATTACTGCTGAAGCATATCCGCCTGCCTCCATCCACACGCCCAGATGGCGCACCGGTCCTATGGTAGGACGTGGCATGAAGGGGAGCACCAGTGGAGCGGTGTGTGTTGAGTTAGTAAGGCGTGGACGTGGGTGAGCAGATGGGTGGGTTGGGAACTAATTGCTGGGGCCCAGCAGTTCTGAAACCGACCAAGGAGGATGATTTCGGTTTTGGAGGCATTCAGTGCCGCGTTGCTTACCTGGGAATATTCCTGGATGAGGGCTTCTTGCGCGCATGCATCTTTGTTATTAGACACCCCCACCACGCAATCATCTGCAAATGCCATCATATTGACTGGGGTTTGGCCTGGCACATGGACCCCAGTGAGTTTAGCATTCACATTTCTCAGTAGTGGGTCAAGGCTGAAGTTGTATAAGAGTGGGCTGATGGAGTCCCCTTGTCGTAAGCCCCTTTAAAGGCGGATTACTTCTGTTAGGAAGCCTGGGCCACGCACTGCCATTGTCGCAGATTCCATGAGCAGCATTACCCAGTTTATGAAGCGGGTGGGTAGGCGGAATTGATGGAGGCAGGCCCTTAGGTATTCCCAGTTTACTCTATCATAGGCCTTTTGTTGGTCCAAGAATACCAGTGCCCCAGAGGCTGTGGACTGACATGCATTAGCTACAGAGTGCACATTATCCCAAATCGACCTTCTGGGGATGAAACCAAATTGTTCTGGGGAGATGGTAGCAGATGCTACAGTCCCTAAACGGTTAGCCATGATTTTTGTTAAAATTTTGGTGTCTGTGTTTGTTAGAGAAATGGGGCGCCAGTTGGCTAAGTCAAGCTTATCCCCTTTCTTGAAGAGTGTGACAGTAAAGGCATCATGTCCTCCTGGTAGGAGGCGCGTTTCCAACAGGCTTTGGTTAAGTAAGGCAGCAGCAATAAGGATATATATTTGAAATATCTTTTGTAGAACTCATATGGAATGCCATCTGGGCCTGGGCATTTTCAGTTTGGCGCACCATGAATGGCTGTCCATAATTCGTTCAGAGTAATTAAATTCATTATTTCCGGGTATCAGAAAATGGTGCGGATATGAGCTCAGTTGAGAAATTCTGCTATTTCAGCTGGCTGAATTGGTTCAGAGTGGTACAACTCAGAGTAATACTGTTGCGTTTAAATTGACACTTTGGCCGGTGTGTCCGCAATGGAAATATCTGATCTTCGCACCTGTGTGCAGGCCATGCTCTGGCTCGGTGCGAAAATTTTTTTAAAGAAATGTGCAGTGCACTTGTCACCTTTTGTGATGCGTGTGGCCCTGTACTGAACACAAACCCGATGTTTGTGTTGTCTTTCAAGTGCATCGAGGTGGGTGGCTGCCTCCGTCCATTTCTGGCCCCATGCAGGGCTGTATCCTGTGGCTGGAATGTTGGACTCCAAGTGGGCCAATTCTGCCAGAGCGCGCGAGATAACCGCTGATGTGGCTCGTGAATGTCTGGAGGAGAGATGGCGATAGTGGCGGATGGTATCCTCTTTGAAAGTTGCCCATGTGGAAATGGGGTACGCGCAAATGGTGCAACAAATGATTAGAACCAAAGTTTCCTCTTCCACCCATGTGGAAAATCCTGGTGACGTGAGCTTGGGGAGGCGAATTTTGCACCAATGTGGGGCCTTTGCAACTGTGACAGGTAAGTGGTAGGTTATCAAGACCAGTCGGTGGTCAGAGAATTCAATTTTCATTGTTTTGAAGTGGGAGATGTGGGGTTGGAATTTTGCCGGCGTTAGAATAAGGTTGATGCGGGTCATGGACCTTAATTGGCCGTTGTGGATGTGGGGACGCATCATCTTTTCAAGCAGTGGGGCATGTCGTGGCAGCGCATCCATTAACCCAAAGGTGGCTTTTAGAATGCGCAGTTCTATGTGACCCTGTGGGGTGTGTGGTGAGGGAGGCCACCAGTCCGTTGGTGAGGTTAGCCAACAATTCATGTCACCAACTAGGAAAGAATCAGGGGGTAGCGTGAGGGATTTAACCAATGAGAAAAATTCCTGACGCTCATGTGCACCATTCAGGGCATAGATGTTGACAATTGCATGTGCAACGTCAGCCCACAAGAAGGTGACGACAAGCACTCAGTCATTTAGGAATGTTTCTGAGGATGTGAATTTGAAAAATTTATTTTTCCAAATTAGCACCCCACAGTGCTTGGACCAAAAGGATAGGGATGGGAGGAACATTGTTTCCAAGATTCCTCAGAACCTTGTGTACAGTGGGACTCCTGGATGGCCAGGATATCCACGGGTAAATTGTGTTGTAAAAAACTCAGTTTCCTAGCCCAGGACGGGGAGGTCTTGAGTCCGTCAATATTCAATGTCCCTAGAGTGAAGGTTTCCCCCATCGCACCTTAGGTGCGAGGGGGTGGGCCCCCAGGCCCACCAGCCTCTTCCAGGTCCCCACAGCTTTCACAGCAGCGCGGGTGTTAGCAGCAATGCTATTGGGGTTTTTGTTAATTTTTGCAGAAAGAGTCGCATTGGCTTTGGCCTTTGCTTTTTGTTTTCCCGACGTTGGATGAATTTTTTGCGGTGCAGATGAGTTGGTGCACCATCGAGCGGGTCAAAAAAAATTTTCAGTTGGGATAGGTCCCAAGTTGGTTTTGACCGGAGCTTGGGTGCAGCGATTGGGTGAGATTGAATCTCCCATCAGATCCTCAGATTGAGTGGCCCACTCAGCATGAGCTTCCCAATCTGATTGGATGATGGATTCCTGAGTCGCTTCCACCGCGAAGGTCTCCATGTCCTCCTGGCATTGTGAGTGTGGGATGGCGGTGGTGGCCTTAACGCTCCCCTGGCCACAGCATATGGGCCTGCTTGGCCTTCTTCTACTCCTGCGGGGAGATGGGCTTTACCAATAGGTAGCAGCCTTGTGCTCCCCACGGGAAAGCCTCCTTGGTGCTTGCAGTTGGTTCGTAGTGTGCCTCTCCGCTGGCCATGGCCGCTGAGGGGTGCTCTTGGAATGTGACGCCCTCCTTGATGGGGCATGCATGCGCCTTATGGCCAAATGCATCACAGTGGGTGCAAATAGGGGGCGCGCTGTCCACGGTTACCCAGAATGGGTGGGTGGTATGCCCTGCGATATCAATAAAAGTGGAGTGTGGGATCTGGGTTAGGTCCTTCGCGTTCTCCTCAGTTGGGGTCAGAACTGCGATGGCTTTGCCGGTGCAAAGGTGTGTCATCAGCGTGAAGCGTTGCATTTTGAAAGATTGTATCTCGCCATATACGGCGAGACCATCTTTCAGGTGTTGCTCCAAAATATCACGTTTTACCATAGTAGGCAAAAAGTCAAATGTGAGGAAAATTTGGTTTGATTTTGTCCATCTGGTGCGTTTGGTTTCGATGACCCATTGCCCTTTGGGGAGGTCAACCACTATGCGCACCGCTGCAGCCTCATCTGCTGCTATTTTGCTTTTGAAACCTAGGTCCAGCCAACCACACGACATGGAGTGAGGTGCAACGTACACCACAGTTGGGAAAATTGTGTGCACATCTTCACAAAATTTTTCCCATAAGGCCGTTTTTTGGATGTCCAGATATACACGGACTCTGAATTCTACTGACAAAAGTGGCTGGGAGTGTGGCGTGTTGATGTACTGGTTGCATCATGCTTGCCACGCGAGTATCTCCAGGGACTTTGTGACCACCAGGTTTTTGAGATTTTTGTCTATTCTGCCAGATTCTCCGGGGCGTTTTCAAACGTTGGAGGCCGCGGGCCTTCCGCCTGCTCCTCTTACCTTGCTTGCCCAACTGCTCCCTGACATGGGCGCAGACTAATCTCCTCTGTGAGATTATCAAACTAGATTTTGTCTCGAATTGAATAGGTTGCAAAAGTGTTTGCAACGAGAAAGAAAAGTTGATATGTGATTAATAATAATCTGACTACTATTATCTGTAGTTATACAGAAAAACCTGATATGGTCCAACTCTAGACCTGTAATATATACAAAATACTGGTGATGTCAACTATAGGGACTTCTTTCCTGTTCTGGATAACTTGATCCACTCTCAGATTCAGAGGTTCCAAGACTCTTCATCATCATGCTGAGTCTGCAAATAATCACATCCAAGGTCTTCTTCTCTTATAAGGATCCTCGATTCATGCTCTTTACACCATAAAAGAGTCAACAATTATTATATTAAAACAAAATAAACTGAGGATGATTATAACTTAATTCTGGTCTGCTTTATTTATCATAAAAAACTAGGAAGCTTACTGGTAAATTAACGCTAACTACTCTGTTGGCACCTCAGTAATGAAACGGCAGCCATTGCCCTTTAATTTCCCTATGACATCTCAACAGCATGTTCTTCTTCATCAGGTTGGGATTCCTCCATTGAACATCCTCAAGACCTGAAACGGAAAAAGCCAGAAAACGTGTCCCTAACGTTTCTCACTTGATCACAGCAAACCAACCATATTTGGCTAAAGACCTGCTTATATAATAGTACTCTTTACCCACTATCACAGGTTACAAACCAACTGCTTGATTCATTAGCTGCAGGTGGTTTCACTCACCTCACAACTGCAAACAAAAAATACCAATCAGTTGTGATATAATCTGACTAATCCCAATTGTTGCACCTGATATTTTTTAATGATCAACTATCAGATGCTGTAAAAAGTTATGGGTTTGGTTGTTATTGGCCAATAACCCCTATAAACTTATTATCTCACAGGTTTGAATTTTGTGCAATCCGTCCATGTTGTATAGTTGTTGATATAATTGGTTGATAATAGTAGGGTGACTATATCTGTAGTTGAGTTAAATTCTTAGATTTTGGACCAATGCTCGGCCAGTATTTTCGCTCAAAATACTTGTGATGTCTCAAGATAGGGATCATTCTCTCTTACTGTCCAACCTGATCTTCTCTTAGATTCCTGTTGATGGTTTCTCTGGGTTGACACACAGTCAGCAGCAATCCACAGTTTGTTTCTACTTCTTCTCTGTATCTCCTCTCAGATCCTTACTCTTTTCCTTAAATTGTCTACCAATTATTACACACAGTAATAAAATCCCTGAGAAAGAACAGAACAAATGAAAGATAATAGAGTTTACTAGACTGGTATATCTAAGTATACTGTATAAAATAAAAAAAAAAGTTTATTATAAATGAATTTTAGGGAATTTATAGTGGGGATTAAGCCATCTAACCCTCAGTTGACACCTCTTTGATGAAATGGCAGCCATTGCTATTGAATCACCCATCCTCGTCTCAGCAGTGATGGCTTCCCCCATACTGGCTAGGATTCCGTCATTGTACATCCTCAAGACCTAAAATGGAAAGAGTTGGAAAACGTGTCCCTAACGTTTCTCACTTGATCACAGCAAACCAACCATATTTGTCTAGCAACCTGCTTAGGTAATGGGACTTGTTACCCTTTAAGGCAGGTCACAAACCAACTGATCATTTTTCTAGTTGCAGGCGGCATCACTCACCTCGCAACTTACTACTCACATTCCCAATCAGTTGGTGATGAAATCTGACTGATCCCAATTAGTACACCTGATAGTTCATCACTAACAGATGCCCCAAGTTAGTCAGCAACTCTGCCTAACGAGATCTTAAGCATTTGTCTGAATTGATCCCTGATGTATCCAAACAGGTGAATAACCTAAAATCCCCTGAACATAGTTACCCCAAAATCAGGGTCAACCGATTTCCAATTCACCTCGCATTAGGGAATTATCCCCTTGCAATTCCTGGTAATCTAGCCAGTTGGGAATATGGGCAAAATTCCCAACACATCACCTCTCTTGCCTAGATTTCCAGCAAGAAAAGGACCAGGATAGTAGACACCACTTCAGACACTCAGTTGAATACTTTATTTGCTCAAGTGGAGTATGATTACTAATCAAAGCAGCTCAGGACGACCTTTGACATGCGGCTCTTTTCCTCTTCCTCCTCGCTACCACCTACTCAGAGCGTGGTCCCCATGATCTACTATCATGCTGGCTTTTTAATTACTCATGACAATATTAATCCTGGGATCCAGTTTTCCCCCCAAAAGGGCATATGGCCTGCTGTCATATTCAGGATTCTTGGTCTGGCATCCTCAATTTCCTGATTTTCTCCTCATCCTCAACAGGAGACTCTTGCCATCAATGTTTGTTATGCAGCCCAATTAAGAATGCTTATTTATATTCGCCCTTTTCTTCTTCTTCTCATAACCTCTTAGCTCATATCATTCTTAATTCTTCTCTGGAGAGCTTATCCCATTAATTTTGAGATTAATTTCTCCAAATTGGAGCTTAATGGATTGTAGTGTGCATAATGTCAACTTCCATATAATTCTGACATCCCCCCTCTCATCCAGCTCATATGTCGAATTCTGAGTTTTGGTACCAACAGCTACTCAACAGTTTGTCTGATCACAATCTTTGGCTCTTTCAGCAGATGAGTCAGACTGCATGACGGAACCTCTTCTATGGTTCTTCCAGGACTCATACGCCTAGTCTGGCACCAGTGGCTAGTCCTTCCACGGAACTACTAGAAATGGTAACCAATCCTTCCAAAACCAGGCTATCAATCGTCTCAAATGACTCGCGGCCAATCCTTCCTCTGTCATCAATTATGAGTTGGATTTTGAAACTCTCTTGGATTTGGCTCCTTTTTCAGATGCGCCAAACATCATCATGGATGCTCATGGGATAATGCCCTTCGCTCTTGATTGCTCCTTTCTTGCCAGGTCAGACTTGCTTCCTGAGTTCTCTTCTGGTTCAGACAATACTACAAACCAGCTGTCTTGGCCACTGAGCTAACCATCAGCAACAGCATTCATTTCAAACTCCCCTATGCAGAATTGAGGGCCCAAGTCTCTGAGGCTTTGTCTTTAGTGCTGAATCCTTATGATCTTGAGAACATCCTAGATTAGAATATTACCGCTTATGCTCTTCACTTTGTCAGCCAAGTTCTTAAAAGTTGTGCCATGAAGCATTCAGTCTCTCCTGGTTTCCATCACTCCTTCTGCTTCAGCTTCCAAGAAGCTTATAGTCATCTCTTGCAGGATTCCATTTGCTCCTTGTACAACTATCTCGTTTCTGGCACTTCCCATCAGTATCTTCTGCTGATGGCTCTAATAGGGGGCGTGATTTAGCAGCCCTTGTCCAGTATCCCTTGTTCGCTGCCAGCCCATATGTCCAGTATTCTTGATGAAACCCATCAGTAAGTGCTCAAAAACTAAACTTTCAGCTCCAGTACCATATTGGAAGTACTTGGGGCTATTCAATGACTGCCTCTTCCTGTACTGTTGCTTCCCTCCCCACTCCGGGGTTTTGCAATTGGCTTCTTCCAACATCTCAATTTCCCTTCCCCTAGTCACTTTCTCGCAGGGTTCTGCATTCACTCAACAAACTTGGTTCTGTGTAGGTCTAACCCTTGCTAGCATCTGATCTCACATAGATATTGACAGGTTATTCACTCTTACTGCTAACTATCCTCCCTCCCCCAAGAGATGACATAGGCAGAATCATCCCCAAATTGAGGATAATCAATAAAAAATAAAAATTATAGAAATATATCGGTTTTTTCTATGCGTTTTAATATTTTTTCCAATATCTTTATCAATATTTTATTTTTTCTTCTTTTTTCCATGGGACTAAACCTTATTTCAGTTCAGCGGTCCATCTTTTTTAATTTTCCCCCAAACTTAATCCTAGGTATTCTTATCCCTACCAGTTTTTCTATGGTTCAGAGGTCCTTTTTTCAGACTTTACCTAATCATCTGGACATAACCAACTTAATATCTCATTAGTTTTTTGGGAACTCTTTTTTTATTACTATCATTGATCCATAGCTTCAATTACTCTGCATGGACTCAATTTACTACTCTTTCATCCAAGAGGTTCTTGATGGAGTAAGCATCCATTGCCATCTTGGCAATAATCTCAAATGGACCCAGCCACAACACATCCAGTTTGTTTTTTCTCCTGAAACAATGCTTATCACAATAGTCAACTCTTTCACCTATTTGATATTATGATAAAGGCTGGTCAGTTCTTATTGTCCATCAATTTCTCTCATATCCTTTTCTTCAACGTAGTATCAAATGCTTGCAAATGCATTTTGTTCAGTATTTATCAATTAGTTCAGATACTGCTTGGCACTCATCCCTGATGTTGGTTCCACCACCAAATATAAAATTGGTGGCAATGCGGCCTTCCTTCTGTATAACAACTCAAGAAGTGTTTTTCCCATCACCATATGATGACTGATACTGTAGGTGAACGTCAACAAACTCAGGTACATTCCCCACGCAGAAGTTCTTCATGCGACCAGCTTCCTCAGCATCGCTGCCAGTGTTCAATTGACTTGTTCTACCAGTCCATACATCTCCAGCTGGTAGGGTGCAGACACAACCTCTCAGATCCCCATTTCTCTCATTCAACTGTGGGATCACATGAGACATGAAGTTTGTCTCATTGTCACTAAGCAGGAACTGCAGGCATTTATTTCAGTATTCTACTTAATCCAGGATGAACTTTGCGGTGCTGGTAGCGTCCAATTTCACCAGGGCATTTATCTCAACCCATCTTGTCAGATGGTCGATCACAATTATTATGTACTTGACTCCCCCTGTGCTCAATGTCAGCAGTCCTATCACGTCGATGGGCACCATATGCCAAGCAAATCCAGGGCGGACCAGTTGGTATCCAGTTGTATTCTTAAGTGGCTTGTGCAACTGGCACTTCACGCAACAAGCTAGATAGTCAGCAACAACATAGTAGATTGACTCCCAGTAGTACTGGCAAATATGGTTTGTTGTTTTTCTTAGGCCTCAATGCCTGAAAACCTATGAGCGGCTTTATGATAGCTGCTTGTTCTGACAGATTTAAGAATACCAAAAGCTTCCCATTATTCGTCTTAAACACTTGTCCATACATGGTCTTGGTGTTTTCCATTGCTTTTTGAAGTACACCTTAAATTTCTTGGGGCTTATTCCCAATTTCTCCATTGACAATTATCTGAAATAACTCATCCTTTTTCTTCATGATAAGAATTGGACTTGCTCAGGGACTTGATGATGGAACTAGAAGCCCATGTTTCATTAACTTGCTGATTTCTTCTTCCACTACTGCTTTGGCTGCCTTTGACCATCGAATTGGTCTCATCCTGATCAGCAAATTTTCCCCAATATCAACCTTGTGGATCACTTCTCTTGTGCATCCCAAATCATGGTCATCCTGAGCAAATACTTTCTGATAATTTTCAAACAATTCAAGAACCTCCTCTTGCTGGCCTTCTGTCAGATCAGCGAGTTGCTCTCTATCAATAGGTTGATACTCTTGGTTACCCTGGCCAATAATTTCATCTCATTGAGGGTCACAAAATCATGGAAGTTCCTCAGTTTGGCCATCGGGATTTCTCATCACTTCCTAGGTCCAAAATATGAACCAATTAAATCAATTTTTTAATTTTTTTATATCTTATATATATATATTTTGTATTTTTCTTTTTAAATGGGACTTACAACATACAAAAAGGTTAGAGGTTCTTCTTTTCCCCTTCATCCAAACTGGGTCCTAGGCATACTCTAACCTACCAGTTATCATGGTTCAAAATCTTATCCTCTTAATATTTAACCATCCATTTGGTTCAGTGATACTCTTCTGGGACTTGACCAAAATCTCAGGATATGACCCTTTAATAGTTCAGAGGTCCTCTGAGAACATTGCAACTATTTTCTCTTAGGTCCAATACTTCCAAATTTTAGTATTGACCTTCTTCACTATACAGCCAGCAGTACTGTTTCTTCATGTATAGGCTACACTTGCCGACTTTTGGCAATACTCTTGGGTATTAGGCTTTTAATCCCAACTGGTTATTCGTCCAAAAGGCCCTGATTTCATCTTATATTTCGGCATCTGATGCTTGAATATTCTTATTTCACTAGCCAACAGTTCTGTTCGATTTGTTTAGATCATTTTTCTCATGAAAACAATTTTCGACCTTCATGACCATACTTAATTACACAGGTCTTTCTGGCCTCGTTAGCTTCATCCAATTTCTCCTGAATTGATGAACTTGTCTCCAGCAACTTCTGATCATTGGTTGAGTGTTATTGAGTCAAATGATTTTCTCCAATATCTTGGATCAAACGTTTCCTGTTTTAACTTCATATCTTCATTGGTATAGCAATCAAATTCTCCTGATTGATTGCTTCCTATTTCATTCAATGCCTCATCTAAACACTCACTCCTCAGGACTATTTAAAGCGGACCCAATTTCAACCTGAGTTGGCCCTGCTGTTCCTTGGGACTATTTCAAGCGGACACAATTTCAACCCAAGTTGGACCTGCTGATTCTCTTCATCTCAGTAGATAACAGGTGGAACAGGTTTTCTTGCAACACTAGATAGTTCCATATCTATGCTGCAAGTCCTTTTCCCTGGTATTAAGTAACTTCAGTTTGCTTCACTCAGAGCTCCACTTCTGAGCTGGGTGAACGCCATTGAACGTGATCCACTTCACGTTCTGTCTTCATTAATTTTACTTTCCTTAGTAACTTCTTGCCAGAATTAGTAGCCCCTTCATATTACATAATTTCAAAGTTCTTCTACTCAACTACACCTCTGTAGTGAGCACCAATTTGTAAAAGTTTATGGGTTTGATAATTTGGTTGGCAACTTCTATAAAGTTATTACACGAACAGGTTCAGGTTTTTTGAAATTCTTCCACGTTTTATATTGTTGATATAATCAGTTGATAATAGTATGATGACTATTATCCGTAGTTGAATGGAATTCTTAGATCTCAGCCCAACGCTTGGCCAGTTTTTCCGCTCAAAATACTTGTGATGTCTCTAATAGGGATTTGTTCCATCATACCATCCAATCTGGTCTTCTCTTAGATTCCCATTGACAGTTTCTCTGGTTCAACACACAGTCAGCAGCAATCCCAGATTTGTTTCCACTTCATCTCTGGATCTCCGCTCAGATCATTACTCTTTTCCTTAAAAAGTCTCTCAATTATTGCACACAGCAATAATATCCCTGAGAAAGAATAAAATCAAATGAAAGCTGATAGAGTTTACTAAATTATTATATCTACTGTATACTGTATAAACTATAAGCTGTTTTTATTATAAGTAAATTCTAGCGAATTTATAGTGGGGATTCCGCCATCTAACTCTCATTTGACACCTCTTCGATGAAATGGCAGACGTTGCCATTTAATCAACCATACTCATCTCAGCAGTGATGGTCTTCCCTATCCTGGCTAGGATTCCGTCATTGGACATCCTCCTTAACCTAAAATGGAAAGAGTCATAAAATGTGTCCCTAACTTTTTCCTCTTGATCCAAGCGAACCAACCATATTTGGCTAGAGACCTGCTTAGGTAATGGGACTTTTTACCCATTAAGGCAGGTCATGAACCAAATGATCAATTCTCTAGTTGCAGGTGGCACCAATCACCTTTCAACTTACTACTTACATTACTAATCAGTCATTTATTCAACCTGACTGATCCCAATTGATACACCTGATAATTGATCACTATCAGATGCCCCTATTTTGTTGGTAACTCTTCCCAATGAAATCTTAAGCATTTATTTAGAAAAATAACCAATGGATCTGACCAGGAGAATAACCTAAAATCCCTTGAACATAGTTACCCCAAAATCAGGGTCAACCGATTTCCAATTCACCTTGCATTAGGGAATTATCCCTAGCGATTCCTGATAATCTAGCCGGCCGGTATATGGGAAAAAATCCCAACAGATGCCCCAATCTAGTTGGCAACTCTTTATGATAAGATCTTAAGCATTCACCTAGATTGATCCTCAACAGATCCAAACCTGGAGAATTACCCAAAATTTACAAACATTATTTGCCCAAAAATGAGGTCAACCAATATATAAGTCATTCACCAATGAGACTTATCCCCTAGCAATCCAACAGGTAACCTAGGAGGCTGGAAAGGTGGGCAAAAATCCCAAAACATCCCTCCTCTTGCCTAGATTTCCAGTGAGAATAGGATCAGGACAGGAAAGTGCCACTGGGACTAGGACAAATATTTCTTAGTTTTCAGCGTAGCACAGCTGATTTGTGCTCAACGCTTCTTAGGACAACCTTTAATATGTGGCTCTCTTCCTTTTCTTCTTCACTACAACCTCCTCATAGCGCGGTCCTCACATCCCACTGTCATGCTGTTCTAATTTATTTACTCATGACAATTCTAGTCCTGGAAAGATAATTTTCCCCCAGTCAGGGCATACGACCCATTGTCATATTCAAAATCTTATATAAGCATCCTTGATTTCCTGATCTCCCTTCTCGTCCTTGACAGGGGGTTACTGCCATCAATGTTTGTCTCACCTCAAAATTGATAATGTCAATTATATTTGCTATTGTTATTTTCTCTTATTATCTTTCTTGCACATTTTATTCTTACACTTTTTTCTAAAGATCTTATCTCATTAATTTTTAGATTAATTTCTTCAAAATAAGAGCTTAATTAATGCCAAAATGAATAATGTCAAATACTATAAAAAGTCCGGCATTCCCCCTCTCATCCAGCTTATATGTTGAATTTGAATTCTAAGTACCAAAAATATCTCAACAATATTTCTGATGAAGATGCCCAGCTCTTCCAATTGATGAGTCATTCTGCGCAAAAAAATCTCTTCTATGGTCCCCTTAGGACCCATACTCCAAGTCACGCATACATAGGTAGTCCTTCTGCAAACTACAAAAAACAGTATCTGACCCTAATGAAACCATAGTAGCAACTGCTTCAAAAAACTCCTGTAAAATTCTCCTTCTTCCATTGGTTTCCAAATTGGACTTCAATATATTTCTAGATTCAGCTCCTTTTGCAGATACTCCTATTATTATCATCAAGCCTCCTGAAACAATGCCATCCAATATTTTTCAATTGTTTAATGCCAGATCCAACTTGTACCTGAGTTCCATTTTTGACTCGGCCAATTTTATAAACCAGCTGCTTTAGATTGAACTGGCTAATAGAAATCCAAACATCTTAAGCTACCTATGCAGAATTAAGGAACTGAACAACTGAGGCCCTTTCTATAGCTCTGAGCCCATTGATCTCACAAGCACCCTAGACTGAGACGTTGCAGCCTATGCCCTTCATATTGAGGGCTAAGTTCTTAAAGTTGGGCCACAAAGCTTCCGTCCTCCCTTGAGTTCCATTGTTCATTAAGTTTTTTCATCTGAGAAGCTTGTAGTCATTGTCTTCAGGATACTGTCTACTCCTTGCATGACTACCTCATTTTTAGTGCTTCATTAGTACCTCCCCCATATGGCTCTGATTGGGGGCATGATTCAGCAACTTCCACCTAGTATCCCTTTCTTTATTCTGGCTCAATGTCCAACTTTCTTGATGAAGACTGTCAGCAAGTGCTCAAGACCAATCTTCCAGCACCAGTGCCATATTGGATTACTCAGGGTTATTTGCTGACTGCCTCTTCTTGTTCTGTTGCTTCCCTCCCAGATCTGAGGTATTGTGATTGGAAAGTACTGACATCTCACTTTCTCTTCCCCTCATCATGTTCTATCAGGATTCAGCCTCCACTCAATGAACTTGGCTCTGACTAGGTCTAGCCATTGCTAGCGTTCAATCTCAAATATATTTCAACGGTTTATTTACTCCTACTGTTATACATCCTCCCTCCCTCAAGAGGTGACATAGGCGGAATCATCCTCAAGTTGAGGATAACCAACAAAAAAGTACAAAATATGTCTTTTTATGTGTAGTATTATATATATTTCCTAAATTTATATCATTTTTTGATTTTTCCTTTTTTTATATGGGACATGACCTTCACTCAGTCCAGCGGTCCATCTTTTTATTTATTACTTCCCCAACTGGTTCCTAGGTATACTCTGACCTACCAATTTTCTGGTCAAGAGGTCTTATTTTTTAAAAACAAACCATTTAATTTTGGTTTAGCAGTCCTTTTTTAGGATTTAACCACAAAATGTCAGGACGTACCCCCTCTTAATGGTTCAGCGGCCCTTTGGAAAACACTTATTGTTTTTTTCTTGTATCCACTGTTATAGACATTTAGCATGGACCTGATTAGCAATCCTTTCATCCACAAGGTTCTTGATGAAATATGCATCTGTTTCCATCTTTGCATTAATCTCAAACAGACCTGACCATAGTACATATAACTTGTTTCTTCTTCTGAAACCATGCATGTCACAATAGGCTGCTTAATCACATATGTGTTATTTGGATAATTCCAGTCGGTTCTTATTGTCTGTCATTTTTGGCTTTGATTTTTTTCTTTGAGGTTGTATCAAATGCTTAAAATTGCATCTCAATCAGGATAAAT
>JAKSZP010019344.1:0-18316 GCA_022478985.1 Massospora cicadina | reverse complement strand
GGTTGAAAAGGTATGAAGACTGATCTATCAGTAGGAATGCCTGATGATTGCTATTCAGTTAATACGATGATTAATAAAATCTCCCCCCTCCCAAAATTGTCAGGGATTACCCCTAATGGGTAGGTAACAGCACCGGACACCATCAATGAGGGTTTGAAGCTCCCTGCTGGCAAATTAAGCGTTGCGCCTGATGCAATGCCACTGACTGAACAAATGGCCCAGTGACTGAGCACGTGCAGGTTGGACATCCTGAACCCGTTCCCAACCAAATGGGCCCACCCCTATGTGGGGTGGCCTTGTGGGATTACTGCTGCTCATTGGGCTAAACGCTGTCACGCCAACTGTCAGAAATGCAGTTGAGCCTCAGTTTGGATGTTTGAGGTTGAACCAACAGCGACTCATCCTGCTGCCAAATTCTATGATGTCAGTTCCCAGTTAAATTATCTGTTCCCCATTTCTGAACAATTCGCCAGTTAGGTCAAACTTGAGGGACCTGATCCCAGCTTGGTTTCTCTCTAAATTGCCCACTATCTAATCAGTCACATCACTATGAGAAAATTGTTGGTCAATTTTTCTTTCCTAATTTTTCATTAAAAACCTTTCCTAAAAATCTAGTTTTTTATGTTGGAACATAACTGCCTTTTCCACCAGCTCTCACACTCCCCTCGGGGTTAATGGCCATACTCATCTGGTATTGTATTATGTGCCTGTATGAGATACTGGCTCACCAGCAGTCATTGGGGAAATACCTTTTCTAGTTCCATATCCGTCATACCAGCAGCAGTGCCTTGGGCATTCTAGTTTGCTGTTTGGGTGCTCTGGCACCTAAGCTGGCAGGTCAGTCTAATTCTTACTTGCTGTTTGCCTGACATAATCGACCAACCATTATTTTTAACCATTTCCGCCTTTCTCATAGATATTGGCGCAGCAATAATCCCTCCTTTCCAACTGAACCAGGCTATGAAGAAGATTTTCTCTGTCCACAATAGTCCAGTTCCAATCAAAACTTCAAACCCATACCCCATAGTTGCCGCGGCTTTTCTGCCCACTCTTTAGGATCTGAAATCCTGACTTGCAACAAGTTTACCCCCCACAAGAGCCAGCGGTTTCTCCTGAACCCACTAACATCTCTTCAGTATCACTTGCTTCATCCACAACTACCAATAAAGAGAACT
This sequence comes from Massospora cicadina, assembly GCA_022478985.1. NCBI lineage: Eukaryota > Fungi > Entomophthoromycota > Entomophthoromycetes > Entomophthorales > Entomophthoraceae > Massospora > Massospora cicadina. The sequence continues at coordinate 17,141 of JAKSZP010019344.1, read as the reverse complement.
CCACTTACTTCTTATTACCCATAAAGATTAGTGTTGGGTCCCATCATGTCTCCTTCAAGGCCCTGGTGGACACTGAAGCCGCGGGCAATTTTATAAGTTGAACTGGCTCAGAAATTGGAACTTGCCCTGGATGCAGGTCTGTTGAATTTTGGTCCTCTTCAGATGGCTGGTTCTTTTTTCTGCAGTGGGATGGAGTTTCATACGTCTATTGTATGACAACAATAGACTAGATGGTGACTATAGTTTAAGGTATAGCTCCTTGGTAATAGTACTCTAAATTCATATTCCCCTGTCATTTCTTGGACGATGGCACACTGCCCTGATCTTACTGATCCTAGGTAATCTCTCAACTAATACAAAGTAAAGTATTAAACACAAAAATTTTATAAGTTAAATTATAAACTAGTGGTAATCGTTGAATGTTGTTTATTAGCATCAACTTGAAGGTAATTTATAGGGTTTGATGTTCGCCACATCTTACCTATGACGTCTCATTTTAAATGGCATTTGGCCAAAGGAACATGTAAAATGTTCATTTGAGGGTCTACAAATACTTCGACTCAGGGCATCTTGCTCAGCCTCAGGGTCAGTGTAAATAATGTCATCATTTTCAAGATGGCATTTTGGATGCGTCTGCAAATAGCTGAACCAATTCTCTTTCAAAAGCAATCAGCAGCACATACCAAGGCGATTTGTATCACTAATTAGTAATTAATTTGATCAAAAAATTGACCAACATTGGTAAACTAATTTTGACATAGACCAACAAAGCCCACGTGTCCAAGTCATTAAGTCAAAGCTTAATTTAAGTCTGATCTAACTAACAAAGCCCTTGAGCCCGTGTCATCATAGTCAAATATTATTAAGTGAAATTGTTAGGCCGCAGATCCTAAGCTTTGAATAAGCTTAGAATATACCTGATCTATAATAGCTGATATCTGATATGATCCATAATAAGTCTAAGCATGCTAACATTATTATGTCCCTATTGAATATCCGATGATAAGTTCCAATCAATTACTCAACACTTCCCCCACCTTGACTGGATATAAGCAGTGGGTACCTTCTTCCTGGGTCACAATGTCTAACTTTTAACGTTCATCAAAGTATGAACATTATCTCGATAGCCTTTCCTAAGCTGACAGGGCCAGTGTGCATGGTGCCAAGCTTTCTTGGGTTTGGCACATCTCCAACAGGGTCTAGATAGTTGGGACTTGTATGAGATCTGCATCTCTCCAATTCCGTTACAGGCTCCTCAGTTCAATCACACTCTCCTCCCCCTTACCAAAGATTAGTGTAAAAATTTACTATAGATTGATTATTGGTTGTTAACCCAGTAACCTTTCTACTGCACAGGTTCAATTTCCTTGTGCACTTCGCGTTGTATAGAACGTACTATCTGATAATAGTATGGAGACTATTATCCGTAGTTGAGTTGAACTATTATTAGGCCTAACGCTTTGGCCAGTACTTCTGATTAAATACTCAATAAGTCATACTCGTAGGGATTTGTTCCCTATATTACTGTCTACCCAATCTTTGTTAAGATCTCCTGATGACAGTCTCATTTGGCCCAACAAATGGTCGACAGCAATCCCTAGTTTGTGGTTCCCTTTGTCTCTAGATCCCTGCTTGGATCTCTACTCTTCTCTCTGAGAGTCTTCCAATTATTGCCTTCTGCAATAATATTCTTGAGATGGAATGTCACAATGAAAGCTGATAGTCTAACTATACTCCAAATCAAAAATATTACTGTAGCTAATAATGTTTTACTAAATGATGGTTTTTCAATCTTTTTATTATAGTGATTCCTAGGGAATTATATAGTAGGGGATTTGGCCGTCTACCCCTCAGTTGACACCTCTTTAGTGAAACGGCAGCCATTGCCATTGAATCACCCTTCCTCATCTTGGCAGCGATGGTCTTCCCCATCCTAGCTAGGATTCCGTCATTGGACATCTTTGAGACCTCAAATAGAAAGAGTTGGAAAACGAGTCCCCAACGTTTTCCTCTTGATCCAAGCAAACCAACTATAATTGGCTAGCAACCTGCTTGGGTAATGGGACTTTTTACTCATTATGGCAGGTCACTTCACCAACCAATCGATTCACTAGTTGCAGGCGCATCACTCGCCTCACAACTCACTACTCATTCCTAATCAGTCAGTGATTAAACCCAACTGATCCCAATTGGTACACCTGATAGTTAATCACTATCAGATGCTCCTAATCCATCAGCCACTCTGCCCGATGAGATCTTATGTATTCATCTGGATCAATCACTGATGGATATAACCAGGTGAATATCCCAAAATCCCCCAAACATAGTTCCTCCAAAATTCAGGCCAACTGATTTCCAATTCACTTCGCCTTAGGGAATTTTCCCCTAGTGAAACCAGGTAATCTAGCAGGCTAGTAATATGGGCAAAAATCCTAACACATCCCCCCTCTTGCCTAGATTTCCAGAAAGAAAAGGACCGGGGCATGAGAACACCGCTTTGGACACCTGGTTGAATACTTTATTGTTTCAAGCTGAGTACACTTGTCAATACTCAATGCTGCTTGAGATGACCTTCAGCATATGGCGTTCTTCCTCTTCCTCCTCGCTACTACCTTCTCAGAGCGCGGTCCCCCACAACCTTCTATCATTCCAGGCTGATCGATTTACTTGTGACAATATTAGTCCTGGTATCTATTTCCCCCCCATCAGGGTATATGACCCTCTGTCATATTCAGGATTCTTGGTCCAGCATCCTTGAATTCCTGATTCTCACCTCATCCTAGACAGGAGACTTTTGCCGTCAATGTTTGTTTCACAGCTTTATTAAGAATACTTATTTCTATTTGCCCTCATTATTTCGCTCATAACCTCTTGTCTGTAAGTCATTCTTAAATTCTTCCTTCGGAAAGCTTATCTCATTAGTTTTGAGATGAATTTCCCCAAAATTGGAGCCTAATGGATTATAGAGTGCATAATGTCAACTTCTATATAAGTCTGACATCCCCCCTCTAGTCCAGCTCAATGTTGAATTCAGAATCTTGCTACCAGCAGCTTCTAAACAGTCTGTCTGATCCAGACCTCCGCCTCTTCCAGCAGATAAGTCAGGATGCTTAATGGAACCTCTTCTATGGTCCTTCCAGGACTCATACGCCTAGTCTGGTGCAAGCGGCTAGTCCTTCCCAAAAATTACCGGAAACAGTAACTGATCCCTCCAAAACCAGGCTGGCCATCGTTTTGAACAACTCTCAGCTGACTCTTCCTTTGCAGTCAATTCCCAAGTTGAACTTCAAATCCCTCCTGGATTTGTCTCCTTTTGCTGATGCTCTGAACATCATCATCGATGCTCTGGAGATTATTCCAGTCGCTCTGGATTGTTCATTATTGGCTGGGTCAGACTTACTCCCTGAGTTCCTCTTCTGACTCGGTCAATTCTACATCTCCGCTGTACTATTTTCTGAGCTCTCAATCAGGAACAGCATACACTTTAAGCTCCCCTACACTGAACTCTGGGCCCAAGTCACCGAGGCTTTGACATTAGCTCTGAATCCCTCTGATCTGGATAACCTTCTGTATCAGGATACTGCCACTCATGCTCTTTGCTTTGCTGGCTAAGTTCTTCAAAGTTGGTTGACGAAGCTTCCAGCCTCGCCTGGCTTCCACCAGTCATTCAGCTTTAGCTTCTGTGAAGCCTGTAGTCATCATTTTCAGGATACAATCCGCTCTCTGCACAACTACCTCTTCTCTGGAGCTTCCCATCGATATCTTCCGCTGATGGCATTGATTGGGGCATAATTTGACAACCCTCACCAAGTATTCCTTCTTTGCTGCCAGCTTACATGTCTGGTGTCCTTGATGAAGCCTGTCAGCAGGCGCTCAAGACAAATCTTCCGGCTCCAGTGCCAGATCAGGACTACTCAGGGTTATTCTCCAATTGCCTCTTTCTCTATTGCTGTTTTCCTCACCGCTCTGGGGTTCTACAATTGGCATCTTTCAAAATTTCAATTTCACTTCCTCTAGTCGCGTTTTCTCAGGGCTCAGCATCTGCTCAATGAATGTGGTTTTGTGTAGGACTCACCCTCACAAGTGTCCAACTGCATATCAATTTTGACAGGCTGTTTCTTCCTACTGTGATCCATCCTCCCTCCCCCAAGAGGTGACATAGGTTGAATCATCCCCATACTGAGGATAATCAGAAAAATAAAAGTTATAAAAATATATTGGCTTTTATATCTATGCATTAAAAAATCTATTTTTCAATATCTTTTATCAATCTTTATCTTTATTCTTCTTTTTTTTTCCTATGGGACTTGACATTGTTTCAGTTCAGAGGTCCATCTTTTCCCCCGAATTGGGTCCTGGGTACTTAAAACTTCCAGTTTTCCATGGTTCAGAGGTCCTTTTTTCAGACTTAACCATCTAGATTGGTTCAGAGGCCCTTTTTTCAGACTTGACCTAATCATCAGGGCATGACCAACTTAATGGTTCATTGGTCCTTCAGGAACTCTTTTATGCTTTTCTTCTATCCAACGCTTTAGATACTTAGCATGGACTCAATTTACTACTCTTCCATCCAAGAGACTCTTGATGGAGTAAGCATCAGTCACCTTCTTGGCGATTACTTTGAACAGACCCAACCACAACGCATCCAATTTGCTTCTTTGTCTGAAACTATGCATATTGCAATAGGCGATTCTTTCACCTATTTGATATTCTTCTAATGCCAGTCAGTTCTTGTCATCTGTTGATTTTGCTTGTATCCTTTTCTTCAAGGTTGTATCAAATTCTTGCGATTGCATATCAATCAGGATACTCATCAGTCAGTTCAAGTATTGTTTGGTACTCATCCCCGACGTGGGTTCTACTACTGAATATAATATTGGCAGCAACGTGGCCTTCCTCCCATATAGTAATTCAAATGGCATCTATCCCATTGCCGTGTGATGACTAATGTTGTAGGCAAACATCACTGAACTTAGGTACATTCCTCACGCAGAAGTTCTTTCTGCGACTAGCTTCCTTAGCATTGCAGCCAGTGTTCCATTACCCATTCTACCAGTATGTTCATCTCTGGCCAGTATGGTACTGACATGACTCCTCAGATCCCCATTATTTTGTTTAGCCTCAAAATCACATGAGGCGTGAAGTTGGTCCCATTGTTGCTCAATAGGACTTGCGGACATCCAAGCTGGTATGCTACTTGATCCAGGATGAATCTCGCAGTACTGGTAGCATCAACTCTGGTTAGGGCTTTTGTTTTGACCCATATTGTCAGATGATAGATGGCTACTATGATGTACTTGACTCCTCCTGTGCTCATCGCCAGCGGTCCCATCACATTGATGGACACCATGTGCCATGCAAATTTAGGTCAGACCAGTCAGTATCCAGTTGTGTTCTTGTGTGGTTTATGCAGCTGGCACTCCACGCAACAAGCCAGATGATCCACGACATTGTAGTTAATCGATTCCCAGTTATAATACTGGTAGATATGGTCAGTTGTTATTCTCAGGTCTCCGTGCACAACAACCTTGTGAGCTGCTTGCACTATTGCTGCTCTTTTCGACAGTTTTTAGAATGATAGCTGCTTCCCGTTGATTATCTTGAATACTTGTCCATCCATAGTCTCAGTGTTTTCCATCACTTTTTAAAGCGCACCTTGGATTTCTTAAGGCTCGTCCTCTATTCTTCCTTTGACCATTCTCTGTAATAGCTCATCCGCCTTTGGGTATACCAACTGGACCATTGGTAACTGCAATAAGCCATCCGTGTTCTGGTGAGAAGCCCCCACTCAGTGGATTATCTCATAATTGTAAGCCTGAAGCTTAAGTTCCCATCGGGACAGTCATCCTTCCAGTTCTTGTAGATTGTGCAGCCAACGCAGCGAAGAGTGGTCTGTCACCACCTTAAAGTGCGTTCCGTGGACATAAGCCCAAAACTTCTTACAGGTGTAAATGACCGCAAGGCATTCACGCTCAGTCATGGTGTAGTTTCTCTCAGCGGCTGAGAGTGTCTGTCTCACATAAGCTACTGGATGTTCGTCCCCAAGCTCATCTACTTAGCTCATTATGGTGCTGATCACCATCAACGAAGCATCAGTTTAAATGATAAACTACTAATCAAAATTTGGATATTTCAGAATTGGGAATCTACCAAATACTGGCGTAACTCATCAAAGGAGTCCTGGGCCTCTTCATTCCATATAAATCCTTTTTTTGGATCCTTTAATAAATGAAATAAAGGCTCAGGTATTTGGGAAAAGTCCTGAAGAATTTTCTGTAGTATCTGACTATCCCAAGGAATATTTGGATGTCTTGGACACTCTTTGGCACAGCCATGTGCTCTATAGCTGCTATCTTCTGGATTTGTGGCTGCAATCCATTTGAATTAATCACAAATCCCAAGTACTCCAACTCTTTCTTGAAGAAGTGGAATTTCCTTAGTATGATCTTCAGGTTAGCAGCGGACATATCTTAAAAAATTCTTCCAAGTGATGGAGGTGATCAGTAAACGTTCTACTGAACACAATGATATTGTCCAGATATACCAGGATGCATGACAACTTCAAGTCGCTTAATATTGTGTCCATGGCACTTTTCTCTCTTGTTACAATCACTTTTGCAACTTATTCAATTAAAGTCTGATTTAGTTTGATAATCTCAAAGAGGAGATTAGTCTGCGCCCATGTCAGGGAGCAGTTGGGCAAGTAAGGTAAGAGGAGCAGGTGGTAGGCCTACAGCCTCAAACGTTTGAAAACACCCCAGAGAAACCAGCGGAATAGAAAAAAAAAAAAAAACCGGTGGTCACTATTTCCCCAGAAATCCTCACTTGGCAAATGCGATGCAACCAGTACATCAACACGCTGCACTCCCAACCACTCTTGTGGTGGAATACAGAGTCCGTGTGTTTCTGGACATCCAACAAACAGCTTTATGGGAAAAATTTTGTGGGGATGTGTACACTTTTTTCCTGACCACGTTGTATGTCACACCTCACTCCATGTCATGTGGTTGGCTGGACCTCAGTTTTGAAAACAAGGAGGCAGCAGAAGAAGCTGCTGCAGTGCACGTAGTGATTGACCTCAAAAAGGGCAACGTGTTGTCAAAACCAAATGCACCAGATGGACAAAATTGAACCAAATTTTCCTCACGTTTGACTTTTTGCCTACTACGGTAAGATGTGACATTTTGGAGCAACACCTGAAAGATGGTCTCACTATATATGGCGAAATACAATCTTTCAAAGTGCAACACTTTAGACTGATGCCACACCTGTGCACTGGCAAAGTCATTGCAGTTCTGACCCCAAATGAGGAGATTGCGAAGGATCTAACCCAGATCCCGCACTCCACATATATCAATATTGAAGGGCATACCACCCACCCTTTCTGGGTAACCGTGGACAGTGCGCCCCCCATCTGCACCCACTGTGATGCGTTCAGCCATAAGGCACATGCATAACCCACCAAGGAGGGCATCACATTCTAAGAGCACCCCTTGGCAGCCATGGCCAGCGGAGAGGCACACTATGAACCAACTGCAAGCACCTAAGAGGCTTTCCCATGGGGAGCACAAGGCTGCTACCTACTGGTAAAACCTATTTCCCCGCAAGAGCAGAAGAAGGCCAAGCAGGCCTGCAGGTCCACGGCAAAGGAAGCGGCCAAAGTCACCACCGCTATCCCACACTCCCAACGCCAGGAGGACATTGAAACCTTCTTGGCAGAAGCAACTCGGGAATCCCTCAACCAATCAGATTGGGAAGCCCATGTCGATTGGGCCACCCAATCTGAGGATCTGATGGGTGACTCAATCTCACCCAATCTTTGCAACCAAGCTCCAGTTGAAACCAACTTGGGGTCCAACCTACCTGAAAAAAAAAATTTGACCCAATCATTTGTGCACCAAACTCATCCGCACCACAAAAAAAATTTGTTTGATGTCAGGGAAATAAAAAGTGAAGGCAAAAGCCAACGCAAACATTTCTGCTAAAATTAACAAAACTACTGATAGCATTGCTGCAAACACTCATGCTGCCATGAAGGCCCATGGGGATCTAGAGGAGGCTAGTGGACCTGGGTGCCCACTCCCTCACACCTAAGGTGTGATGGATAACCTTCACTTTAGGGATGTTGAATATCGCCAGACTCAAGGCCTCACCGTCCTGGGCTAGGAAACTGAGTTTTTTACATAAAATTTACCCATAGATATCCTGGCCATCCAGGAGTCCCACTGTCCGCGAGGTTCCAAGGATGCTTGGAAAACCATGCTCCTTGCATCCTATCCTTTTTGTCAGAGCACTGTGGGGTGCTAGTTTGGAAAAACAATTTTTTAAATTTTTACTATCGGAATCCTTCCTCAATGGCTGAGTCCTCATTGTCACTTTCTTGTGGGCTGATGTGGCGCATGCTATCGTCAAAAGCTATGCCCCAATCTGTGCATGAGAGCGTCAGGAATTTTTCTCATTGGTCAAATCCCTCCCATTACCCCCAGACCCTTTCATAGTTGGCGACATGAACTGCTGGCTAAACACACCCATGGACTGTTGGCCTTCCTCCTCTCACGCCCCCCAGGGTCACGTAGAACTTCATGTTCTAAAGGCCACCCTTGGGTTAATGGATGCGCTGCCATGGCAAGCCCCACTGCTCGAAAACATGATGTGCCCCCATGTTCACAATGGCCAAATTAAGGTTCATGACCCGCATTGACCTTATCCTTATGCCAGCGAAATTCTAACCCCACATTTCCCACTTCAAAACAACAAAAATTGAATTCTCTGACCACCAACTGGTCTCAATAACCTACCACCTACCTGTCACAGTGGCTAAGGCCCCACATTGGTGCAAACTCCGCATACCAAACTTGCGTCACCAGGATTTTCCACTTGGGTGGAATCAGCAACTTTGGCAAAAAGGTTTGTTACACCGTTTTGCGTGGACATCTCCACATGGTCAACCTTTAAAGAGGATACCATCCGCCAATCTCACCACCTCTCCTCCTGACGCTCACAAGCCACATCGGCTGTCATTTTGCACTCTGGCAGAGTTGCCACACCTGGATTACAACATCCCAGCCACAGGCTACAGCCCTGCATGGGGCTGGAAGTGGGCGGAAGCAGCCACCCACCTCAACGTGCTTAAAAAGCAACACAAACATTGGGTTTGTGTTCAGTACAGGGCCAAACACATTACAGAGTGCAACAAGTGCACTGCATATTTTTTTTAAAAAATTCTTTGCACTGTGCCAGAGCATGGCCTGCATATAGGTGTGAAGATCGGATGATTCCGTCTTGGATATACCAGCCAAAGTGGTAATAAAAATACAAAAGTATTATTCCAAGTTATACCGATCCAATCCAATTCAGCTGGCCGAAGTGGCAGAATATTTTGACTGAACCCACATCCACACAATTTCCCGATACCCAGAAATAATGAATTTTATTACTCTGAATGAACTATGGACAGCCATCCGCGGTGCACCAAATCGGAAATGCCCAGGCCAGATGGCAATTCATATGAATTCTATAAAAAGTACTTGAAATATATATCCTCACTGCTGCTTGCCTCCCTTAACTAGAGCCTTCTGGAAACGCGCCTCCTACCAGGAGGACAAGAGGCCTTCACTGTCACACTCTTCAAGAAAGGAGACAATCTAGACTTAGCCAACTGGCGCTCCATTTCTTTAACAAACACGGATACAAAAATTTTAATTAAAATCATGGCTAACCGTTTAGGGATTGTACCATCTGCCACCATCTCCCCAGAAAAATTCAGTTTTATACCCACAAGGTCGATTTGGGACAACGTGCACTCTGTGGTAGCACATGCCAGTCCACACCCTTAGGGCACTTGTATTCTTGGACCAACAGAAGGCCTATGATAGAGTAAACTGGGAATACCTCATGGCCTGCCTCCATCAATTCCGCCTACCCCCTCGCTTCATCAACTGAGTAATGCTGCTCACGGAATCTGCAACAATGGCAGTGCGTGGCCCTGGCTTCCTAATGGAAGTAGTCCGCCCTCAAAGGGGCTTATGACAAGGGGACCCCCTTAGCCCACTCTTATACAACTTCAGCCTTGACCCACTACTTCAAAACGTGAATGCCCAACTCACTGGGGTCCATGTACCAAGCCAAGCCCCAGTCAAGATGATGGCGTTTGCAGATGACTGTGTGGTTGTGGTGTCTAATAATAAAGATGCACGTGCACTTGAAGCTCACATCCAGGAGTATTCCCGGGTAAGTAATGCTGCACTGAACGCTTCCAAAACCAAAATCATCCTCCTTAGTTGGTATCAAACCTGCTGGGTCCCTGCAACCAGTACCCAGCCTGGCCCATCTTCTCGCACATGTGCTCGCCCTCCCAGCTCACCCCACACCGCCCCACTAGTGCTCCCCTTCGTGCCACGCCCTACCATAGGGCCGGTCTGCCATCTGGATGTGTGGGTGGAGGCAGGCGGGTACGCATCAGCAGTAATGGAAAGTCGTATTCTAGACAACGTGATGAAGCGCATCGCCTCCCTCAGAGTCCACCCTACTTCCCTGACTGGCAGGGTTGTTTTAGCCAACTCTATGCTCCTCTCCAAAGTCTGGTTTGGAGCCCACGCCATCCCCTTCTCCCTAGGCTTTTTCAAATCCTTGTATGCCCTTCTGCAAGGATGGCTTTGGTCAGGCCACCCACCACCAGTACGGCTAGAGGTCATTTTTGGCCCTCATCATCATGGTGGCATAGGCCTGCTCGACTTTAAAGCTCATGCTGCCAAGATCCTGGGCACCTGGCTTGCGGCCTTCACCACCCCTACACTCCCCTCCCAACACTGGTCCCGCGCAGCCTGCTTCAACTTCTCCTGCGCCTTGGGTCTTAACAATCCATTGAACCCTCACTCCTTGATGAAATACCTGGCTTCACACCCATCGGTCACAGGTCCTCACGGGACTAAAACCCACTACAAACGAATCCTCCTCTCCATGCAGAGCGCTGAGTGGAGAATTTGTATTAGTGGACACACAGCCCAGAGAGGCCGCCCCTCTCCTTAGTTCACACAAGAGGTACAGGGGCTACCCATTCAAGATGGCGTGATCCCCACACGGCCCCATGTCCTATCCAGGGTGGACTACCTGGACATAATGGACATCCCTTACTCCATTGAGACCCAAAAACTATCTGTAAATACGCACACCATCCTCTGTTGCAGCCTCAAGTCTGTTCCCATGTGTGGCGCTGCCTGAGGCAGGTGTACCATACTGCTGAGCGCTCTAATGCTTTACACTCATCCTGCATCGTGTGTGGCCAGTATGGAACGCTGTTCCACCGCATGGAGAAGTGTCCTACCTCTAGAGTGATATGGCGCGAGGTTCAACGTCTGCTTGGCCAGGATCAAACACATCCCTTCAGTCTGTCAAGAGATATGTTTGCTTTATCAATGGCTTCCCCCCTTCCACCCTCCCTCCATGCTCTGGTGGTTGCAATCGCCATGTGGACCATCCACACGATTGTCTTGGATGCCATAATAGGCTCCACCCCCACCCTCCCAGAAGCTGTCCACAGATTCCAGTCTCATTTGGTAGACCACTTTCTGGCGTGGATATTTGGATACCTCCCACCGCGTCACCAACAGCTGGTCTCCTCCTGGTTCCCAGTTTGGTTCATCAAATCAGACCCTTTCCTCCATACGTGTTCAATTGTGGCTACGGCCTCCTCACACGTTCCCTCTCCCTCCCCATAGTGGCGTTCCCGCTGGCAACAAGAGATAGCATCGCTTCTCTGGGGTCCCTTCCCTGTTCTAAGTTTTGTTCCTTTCAGGTCAAATTCAGAAGTGTCCATCCCATGGTCGGCCTTCCTCGCAATAAAATAAATTAAATATTGTGTCCATGGCCCTCTGGAACGTCGTGGGCGCATTGCAAAGACCCTGGGGCATCCTTGTTGGCTGGTATAACCCCTGCGCGGTAATAATCGCACATTTTTCTTGGTCTTCTGGCAAGTCAATCTGCCAGTATCCCAAGATTAGGTCCATCATGGAGAAATCCTTCGCTTCTCCTAATCGATCCAGAACATCGTTGATCCTCAGTAGGGGATACAAATCTTTATTCATAGCTTTTTTCAGCCTCTGATAGTCAATCACTACCCAGTTTAATCCATTTTTCTTCTTCACAATCAGAATTGGACTCACCCAGGGACTTGACGATGATACTAGAAGCCCATGCTTCACTAGTTTGCTGATCTCATCCTCCACTACTGCTTTGGTGGCTTTCAATCTTCAGATTGGTCTCATCCTTATCAGTAGATTTTACTCGGTGTCAACCTTGTAGTTTATGTCTCATGTGTATCCCAAATCATGGTCATCCTGAGCAAACACTTCCCAATATTTCTTGAATAATTTGAGCACCTCCTCCTTCTACCCTTCTGGAAGATCAGTGAGCTTCTCCTAATCAACCAATAGGTCGATGCTTTTGGCCACTCTGGACAGTAATCCCATTTCCTTGAGAGACCCAAATCATGGAATCATCTCAATTCTGCCATTGGGATGAAATGAATAAATGCGATGATTTGATTCCTCTTGATCTTCATTGGTTTTTGCTCAAATCTGCCAAGAGAACTCATATTTCTCCATGGCCTGGCATTATTATCCCAGGAGCCACTCATGGCTCCACTCAGGACTTCTTCCAGGGGCTTCTGAATTCTTCATACAACAGCTCAGAAATCTTCAAAGTCAACCCTGTGTTGCCTATTATCTGTGATCTGGCCGGTATGGTCCTATCCTTCTTGATCCTTAATAGATTTCCCAGTTTTCTAGGATTTCCGCTGGCATCTCTCGTCACTTTTACCAACTAATTGGTATTTAATAAGTACAATGTTCTAACTGCGTACAAAATTAATGAAGTTGTTTCTATGATTCAACGGAGCTTCACCATCCTTCTGGTATACCAATGTTAACATCTGACCCAGGATGGTCAACGTATTATTCTTAAAAGTTTCATTTAACTCCGTACTTCCATAGAAACTCCATTCCAATCATGATATTATAGTTTTGGTTTGCCAAAACTATGGCTGGCGCAGATACCACCAACGACCCAAATTGTAATGGCCGCACACTATACGCTCCACAGGAAACGGTGGTGTTTATCCCAGCTGTTCCATATTCTCTCTTGTGTTCCAAGTCCTGGGAGATCTTCATCCTCTTCACCAGCTTGGTTGGCACAATATTAATGGGCGCTCCTCTGTCGACAATCGCCCTTACCCTTACTCAATTCACCTGAACATCTATATACATACACTTGGAGTATTGTAACATAGTATTTACTGAGTGAATAGCGGCATTATTAGCCCAATCTAGTGTATGAATAATCTGCGCAATAATTCATGATATGATTCCTTTATTGCGCCAAGGGGGATTGACAGGTTGGCCTCATCTAAACGAACATCTGCTAACTCATCAGGATCCTTAGAGGTCCAAATCTTCTCTGCCAGTTGTTGGGTGTACAGCGGGCAACTTCCTGAATTATTTTATGGTCAATCTTCTTCGCCTTGACTCTGGTCATGGCATTTATATCCATGTTGACCACTTATTATAGCTGATCCTGCTCGTCGTCTATGAACAGATCACTAATGTCTATCTCTTCATTCATAATATTGGGAGGAACAGGTTTCTTCGCCGCTCTAGACTGTTCTTTCTCTAGGCAGCGGTACCTTTTCCTGAATCTTTAGTGGCTTCTGTTTCCTTGGACTGGACCACGTTAAATTGATCCTTCAGCTTTTTGCAGTGTGCGATGAAATGTCCTTTCCCACCACACTGAAAGCAGACCTTCTCTTTCTTGTTTACTATCTGAATTCTCGGGCTTATTTCCTGGCACAGTTCAGTTGGAAGCCTCTTTTGCTCCTTCGCTTCCCTTCATGGGATTCAAATTTCATACTGGATTAGACTTGAAGCTTCTATTCAGGGCATTGAACGTTGCTCCCAAAATCTTCAGATTGTCTACCATTTGCAAGGTAGTTATCTCTGTCACAAATACAGTAGAAATCATTTGATGCAAATCGCAATAGGGCTGAAGGGCCACTTGCAAAGCAATTCTCACATCAAAGTTGTCTAACACTTTCACTCCAGCCAGGATCTAGGACTCCTGGTAAAATTGATCCGCAAAGCTAGCAAGAGAGTCATCTTTATGGAATTGAACTCCCATAAATTCTTGCTTGCATTTTGACATGTGGGTTGGACTCCTAAACTCTTTCATTATGGCTGCTTTAGCCTCGGCATATGACCAGCTGTCCCCCTCCAAGTGGGGTAACACTAGGTTCTGGCAGTTGATGTCCAAGCAGTTCATGACCGTCAATGTCACAGATAGTGACATTTTTTCCTGGAATCAATCGCCCATCTAAAGCCAAATCCAACAAGCCCTTGGGGAAGAGACCAGAACCCCTAAGGGTCACCAATGGCCTATCTAAGGTCATTGACAAAAAATGGGTTTTGTCTTTGCCAGCCAGGGCTGAGGAAAACGGCTTAATTGAGACACAAGTCAAGGTGGAAATCGAACCTAAGACCCAAAAAATATACAATATATGAGGTTTTGGAATCTGGCCAAATTTGAAAAACTTTGATTTTGTTGAAAAACAACGAATTTGTAGCTCATATCAGATTCTAATAACCACTGGAATCTTTGTGAAGCAACCCCCTATAAATTTAGTCCCAAGATGAGAAAGGCTTTGCTTTTCTCAGATAAACTGATCATTCTAATAAAGTTTAGGATTTTGGGCACATCTCCTGTACTTTGGTTTTTTTCTGAATAAAAACAACTCTGCAGAGTTTTGCAATGGCTGGAGTCCATTTTCCACTCTGGTTTGCCCCTACTGTTGTACCTGAGTTCGCCACCTACTCTGCCACCTATGCCGCGGGCTCCACCTCCTCCTATTTTGCTGCCTTTTGCCCTAGATTTTTCGCCACCCTTCCCAGATCCCAGGGCCTCATGTCCCTAATGATTGTGGCCAGTTTAGTGTGCGTTTTGTTCTATAGATCATATGGAAACACAATACTGACCATTTAGGACGTCTCTTCATTTTGTTGGGTCACTTGGCTTTGTTGTGTCACCTTTGGCCTGTGTCTTTCCCTCCAGCGACCTCCTGCGCTCCAGTTTCCCTGACATTATTTGAGAAAATCCTAGATTTTTTTGTAAGTTTCTTCTACTGTTGGGTGGCTAAAGTTAGCCCAATCCTCTCAGAGTTGTCACCCGTTAAAGCGGTCCACTGGGATGGTACTTTTGTATCCCTTCTGGCCTTGGTTGTTACCTTTCTCAAAGGGTGTGCTGAGGGTGTTGCGCAGCTCCCCTCACTCAAGACGCTTATAAAGTGTGCAGTACCTACCACTATTGGTCTCACTCTCCACTTTTCACGAGATTACAGATTTAAAAAATGAGTTCTTCAACACGTTGTCCAGCCTTAGGGCCCACCTGAAGTCTCAAGGCAAGGACTTAGCTGACGTCCTCCTCCTCCATCTGCTGCTCCATGAAAATTCAGAGGGAGCTCACCAACGGTTACTCTCCATGGGTGAGAATAATATATCCCTCCTGGAGTCTCTCCTAGCGTTTTAAACCTTTGTCAAGCCTTACAAGTATCCCCCTGCTACCTTTGAGGACTACAACTCCTTTGTACACTTGTCCCAAGGAGACCTCACTACAGCTCAATACTTGCGCCTGTTTCAAGAGCGAGCATCAAGGTTGAATTCTCTTGAACAGTTTAAAATGGCCCTTCTCTGTCATGGTTGGATGACATAATAGTGGGAACTGATGCTAGAGATAAAGCTGGGCGACAAAAGGCCCAGAAGGTGAAACTTCAGGCTCTTCCTGACCTGAAACATACCTTAGATCAACGCTGGGTGCAAAGTAAGCATGCTCAGGTTGATACTAATGGGGTGAAAAACTCCCAGCCTCTTATCTCGGCCCAGGCACTGAAATGAACGATTTATGTTATAAACAAAGATGGTTCGATTTGGTTAACTGGAGAGCAAGGGTTCAAGTCCCATTCAAGTTATGAAATTTTAAGCTCAGGTAAATTATGGCTTCAATAGATTACTCGAGTGAAAGCATTTTTGGTGTATTATACTATAATGGATGGAAGCATCTGTTTATTGGAGCGTCAAGGCTTGGGCGCACTTCCGCAGAACCTGAATTTCCCCAGCCCACTTTAAATATGTTTTTTGTGACCAACATTCCTCGTTGGTCAACTTTTTATATAAAAACACCTCTTATTTTACGTTTTTTTTCCAATGGTTCCTTGGGCAAACTTGGTGGTGGACCTCTTCAGGTAGGTCTCCGACCATGTGGGCCACTACCTTTTATTGCAATATACCAAAATCCCAGGTGCTTCCTTGGGCCACCCAGGTCCCCTCCAGATTGAGGCACCCAAGGCCCCTGACGCCAAGTTACACTTGATTATGGACTCCCCTCTGGGGTTTACTCAAGCTAGGATGTTCCTTACTTACCTGGTCCTATATGTTGCTCTTTACACCCTTACCTGGGGTACCTTTTGCACAGGCACCGTTCAAGGTGCCTTCCTTCCCATTCTCCTAATGGCTAGTTCCCTAGCAATGTGGGTTTGCATCCCACATCACCTTGCTGGGAACAAGAGAGTTACAGACACTCGCTTGACATTAGTCATCCAACCTTTTTATTATATGTGCATAAGAATTATCCGTGTGGGACTTTTGTTATTAGTAAATTGGGTGCGCTGGCCATTTGTCACTGCCACGATGGTGCTCACCACAATTTTCTCATTTGGTTTTGTTTTGGTGCATATCGGCATTATCCTTGCAACTACCAATTGGGAAGTGCCCACCCTTCCTGCTTGTACCTGGTGGTCTCAGACTTTATATGATTTGGATGTCATGATTCCCCGCCTTTCTCCCAAGATTTACTTGGAAATTCAACAAGCCTTAGCATCCCTTGAGCCAAACCCCCCGTTAAGTAAACATAATCTGTTTGGTTCACATCCGCTTTTGCAAGGAGTGAATCTGTTATCCCGTTTGTCTCCCAATGCAGGTGACTGGGTTTTTGTGGTATTCCACACTCACCCGCATCTGTGGCAAATAGTGGAGGGTTTGGAGCAGGTCTTGTAGCAGAATTGACCTGAGGAAGCATCCCTCCATTCCTTCTTCGAATTCTTT
>JAKSZP010019343.1:0-18371 GCA_022478985.1 Massospora cicadina | reverse complement strand
GGGGAAAAGCCCATATCAATTGCTTTATGGATGGCACCCCGATCTTCCCGCCCTCCTATATGCCTGTGTAGAGGCACTGGCAGAATGGATCCGCAACGCTACTTGACCATCCTAATGAATATGCTGATTAAATTACAAACTGAAGTGTACTCATTCAGCTTAGCCAAGAGAATCAAAAGCCAGGCTGATGATCAGATACGGCGAAGTGGCCTCACACAGTTCAAAGATGGAGACATGGTCCTATTCCATGATCAACATGGGTTCAGCCAAAAACACATGCTGGCCGGTATCTGGATTGGGCTATTTGAAGTCATTGAGAAGACTGGTATAGATGCATATACTATCAAGGATCCCGCTAGTGGTCAGATCATCAACTGAGTACATGTGAAGTTTCTCTGGGCATATAAGCAATAAGAGCCTTATTGTCCAGTCAAGGAGGGGGTAATGTCACGAATCTGATATGACTGGACAATAAGCCCTAAGTCAATATGGTGGAACATATTGAATCTGCTGAGTTGTTATGAGTATGATTGATTTGAGCGCCTCAAAATGAGGCGATATTGGGTTGTTGGGAGATCAGCCAAATTGGGTGATTGTGAATTAGCAAATGAAGAATTTGTGGAACCAATGAGATACGGTGAAGTGAATTACTAATCCATGAAAGTGGTACCTTCTGAAGTCACTACCATACAAGCGGGATGAGATGATTAAGGAGGTTAGGTTGTTAATAGTCTAGAGCAGGTGAAGCAGCGATCAGGTGTGTTTATTATAGTAAATAAAGAAGTATAGTTGGGGCAAGTGCTCCATATTATTAATAAAGTTTATTTTAATGTTTCAAGGGAAACAATCCTCATATCATTGGTCCTATTGCTCAGTGGGTTGAACCCTGCACAATATTGATTATGGCGTATCTCAACAAAAACGCCAATTTTATAACAATGCATTAAGGTTAGCTTATGATAATTTATATCAACTGACCTCTGAACATATTCGAGAAGCTAAATCAGGTGTAGAAGCAAACCACAAATTCAGAATTCCGTTTCATGAGCAACTCACCACCATGGATACTGGTGTAGTAAAGTATGTATAGGAGGTGATGAAGATCTTATGTGATGAGTTAAACGCCTCCAACACTAGCACCTGCTCTCTACTTATGGAGTTTATCAAGGAACTTAAAAAACATAAAGAGCAAACTAACCGCGACCTTTTGGTGCATACATCCACCCCTCAACCTGGGGATGAACAACGTGTGGCTGTGGTGGAGTGGCAACTAGCCCAAGACTTATCACGTGTCGAGGATCTTGAGTGACATCTATTGCATGAACCTTCTAGGGCTACCCCCACTTTAGAAGCTAAGGTTGCTCAACTGAAAAAGGAGCTATCCCTTAAAGCTTCCCTTGAAAATACAAAATATTTGGTCACCGGATTAGTGAATGTAAAAAAGAAGCTAAAGGGGTAAAAACCTCACTTGAAGGGCCCTCTCTGTTGGAAGGTGTGCATAGTTGGTTGATGCAGGTTGAGCATAGCTATAAACAGATTAAGGGTGACGTACATTTGTAAGGCTCCTACTCACGTGACGATAAAGGGTGTAAACAGATGAAAGAGGAGCTCAAAAACCGCATGGGGGTGGTGAAATTGAACAACAAAAACTAAGATCTCTTGTGTCATAACTCCAACTTAAAGTCAAGGCACTGGAGAGTTGGGTTGAAGAACTGGAGACTCAAAAGCTGGGTATGGAAGCCCAATTGGCTCTATGTGAAAGCGCCTCCCAAAAGCTCATCCCCACCATGAAAACCAGGATTAAAGCTATCCAAGACCAGCTCAATTGAACCTCTCGCTCCTTTGATAAGTTGGACATTCACTCAGAAACCACAGGGACAGATGCTCCTGCAGTTCATAACCACTCTGGGGGTGACCCTGTCCCCTTCAAACCAACTTTTAAGGACAAGTTTATCCCTGGCGAGGGCAGCATTGCTTCATTTTTAT
Organism: Massospora cicadina; assembly: GCA_022478985.1. Taxonomy (NCBI): domain Eukaryota; kingdom Fungi; phylum Entomophthoromycota; class Entomophthoromycetes; order Entomophthorales; family Entomophthoraceae; genus Massospora; species Massospora cicadina. The sequence continues at coordinate 16,385 of JAKSZP010019343.1, read as the reverse complement.
ATGTTTATGAAGCTGCTATGGAAGGGGCAACTGGCCATCAGAAGGTCAAATATATCCTTTCTTGTTTGAGTCGCATGGCCCAGGAGGTTATGGCGCCCCAAATGGATGCCCTTACACCTGGTATAAGGTTAAGGAGGACCTCATTAACGAGCTTATCTGAAAACAAAGCATGAAGAAGCAAGCATTCATGTGCATTAGCATAAGAAGAGAGGAGTCAATGTTGCCTTTGCGGAATGGTTTTATATTGAAGCGCTAACGTTGGTAACTTCTAAGATGTTAACCTTGGACGACGCTGTTGCCACTATCTTGACTGGGTTGGAATCCCATCCTCAATTTGGCAGTGTACATCACTTCCTTCAAACTCATTTCCGCAAAATCCATGATATAAAAGACTCTATTTGATGTTGTTAACTCCCACAAGCTTTAGTTCCTAGTGGGGTAGTATCCTGACCTTTCGTTCTTGCCATTGAGGATCAAAAGCCCAAGCCTCAGGTCCTGACAATTGAAGACAAAAAGGAACCCTTCAAATTATGGGCCCTGAGGAGCAAAAACAAAAATCCAAGCGGCTTGAACACCCCCCGATGTGAATACTGCAACAAGATTGGGCACTATGAGGCTGTGTGCTGGAAAAAGAAAGCTGACACCATGGAGCAGGAGCAGGGAAAAATGATGTCAGTGTAGGGATAGGCACTCCTATTGTTGACGAATCTCATGTACCTGACACACTTACTCAAATTGTACCATTACCTCTTGATAAAAACCTCTGGGGATGAATCTAAAGGGGTTATGATGATGTTGGCTACTATGTACCAGGTGTACCTTCTGAAATGGAGGTCCCTGATCATTTTTACGCTGGAGGAGTAGATGAGGCCACCATACATGAGAATACATACTTCAGCCAAGTTCTAGGGTGTCCTGTGATTATCAAAGCTTCCAGCGACGCTGATTATCTCCTATCAAGCTTAATTCTCCCTCTTCAGCGAGGTCACACCATGAAGTCCATCCTGGAGAGTTACCCTGAGACTGCTTGCAAACTAACCTCCACCTTCCGTCTCAAGAAGGTCTTAGTCTGTCACCTAAATTTGGAGGGACACTCACAAAGGTGGAAGTGGTCATTCAAAAAGTCTGGGTTAAGTCCATCCTGCATACTGGCTCCCCTGTGAACGTAATCTCCTCAAAGTTAATGAAAAAGATCAAGTTGGCGCCTGACTTGGAATACAATCGCGAGTTTGGAACCGCAGGCTTGAACATTACTCACGCCATTGGGGCATACTCTTCCCTTCCCATTCAAATTGGGAAGCTTATTATTTCAGCCTTTGCAGTGGCCTTGGACAACAACACCTATAATATGCTCAAATGTACTCAATTTATGATTGAATATGAGTGAATTATCAACATGAAACAAAGTTTCTCTCGCTACTCAATTATTAGGTCCTTTAGTTTTATTTATAAAGATTCCAGCAAGAACGAATACTCTTGCCTGGTTGAGCGCCCATTTTCTGCTTTACCTTTACACTATACCACTGCAGGACAAAATACAAAAAATTGCCTGATTCAGTAGATTCTATGGATGGTATTTCTTTTTTATGCTGCAGACGAGGTAGTGATTAAGCTGGGTGAATAAAGAGTGTTTGACAGAAATGTCACCCTCCAAAGTCCACACCACTGCTTGTTTCACCTTGTAAGTATTGAGGGTGTTAGTTCCTTGTAGCCTGAGGTTTTTCCTGGCGTTCTAGAACCAGACTACCAGAGGCCTATTATTCTTCTATTGGGGAATCTCACTGGCAAGGACATAGTTTTAAGAAAACTCCAGAAGATTGGCAGAGGCTTATTAATCCCAGTGGATGACATTGAATAAATTCACTTCATTGGTTCTACACTGGATATGGGCCTGCCAACAGATAATTTGGTATGTACCTTAACCAATGTCCATATCTCAGATGAACTGACCCCAGATGAATTTGCAAAGTTTATACTCTATTGTAATAATTTAGCGACATATTCTCCAAGTCAGATAACAACTATGGCCACATGTGTAAGTCCCAGTGAACGTCCTCTGGGCGTCAATCGGGCCATCTTTCCATTCCTGAGCAAGAAGGTACTGAAGAGGATGGCCATATCCCTCATTACTCAGGGCGATTTTGCTCACGTAGTAGATGAGCGCTGGGCAATAGCCCTTCCATTTCAGATCCCGCTTTGGGTACCTGCACTCTCCTCGGCAGAACTGTTATGAGGAATCAGTGAAATCTGCGCCAAGATCGCTGAAATGGAATAGATCACAACAAATTAGAGTGGCAATCAGCCCAATACTTGGATTTCAAATGGTCAAAAAGGTATGAAGACTGAGCTATCAGCCAGAATGCCTGACAGTTGTGATTCAGTTTACACAATGATTGAAAAAATCCCCACCTCCCAAATTCATCAGGCGTCACCCCTGATGGGCAGGTAATAGCATTGGACACCATAAATGAGGTTTTAAAGCTTCCTGTCAGCAAATCAGGCGTTGCACCTGATGCAATGCCACCTACCACAACTCATCCCGCTGCCAAATTTTGCGATGTCAGTCCCCAGGGAACTAACCCATCCATTCCTGAATAGTTCACTGCTTAGGTCAAACTGACCACAACTCAGCCCGACGCCAAATTTTGTGATGTCAGTTCTCAGGGAACTAACCCACCCATTTCCTGAATAATTCGCCGCTTAGGTCAAACTTGCAGAACCAAATCCTGGCTTGTTCTCCCTCAAAACTTGACAACTATTTAATCAGGTGCATTGCACTGAGAAAATTGTTGGTCAATTCTCCTTACTTAAATTTTCCAATAAAAACAACTCCCCCCAAAATCCTATTTTTATCTGCTGAAAATTAATCTCCCCTCCAGTTCCATATTCGTCATACCAGCAGCAGTGCCTCTGGCATTATGGCTTACCACTTGGATACTCTGGCATCCGGGCTGGCAGGCCAGTCTAATTCTTACTTGCTGTTCACCTGACATAATTGACCAACCATCAATCTCTACCATTGCCGCCTTTCTCATAGATATTGGTGCAGCAATGGTCCCTTCTTTCCAACTGAATCAGGTCGTGAAGAAGGTTATCCCTGCCCAAATTAGTTCCATCCCACTTAAAACTCCAGACACATACCCCATAGTTGCCGCGTCTATCTTGCCCATGTCAGTAGGGTCTGACATCTCAACTTGTAATGAGTTTGCTCCCCAATGCCCAGCAGTTCCCCAGCTGTCGCCCTTTAAAGGTGCAATTTCCTTGGAACTGGAACCGATCATCATCAAAAATGGGGAAGAGGCGAGGAAGAGGCTAGCCTGGCATCCCAGAAATTGTGAAGTTTCATCCAATATCTCTTGGCTTGAAAAGGATATATGGCCTATGAGAACAGTTGGGGCAAGGCATGCAATTGCGCAACTTGCATGAAACTGGTCGAAGCATTCCACATATCCCACCCCAAGATTCACCATTTCCCCCAAAGCCCAGTAGTTTCCCAGCTGCAGCCCTTCAAAGGTGCAATTCCCATGGAACTGGAACCAATCATCATTGAAAATGGGGAAGAGGCTATCCTGGCATCCCAGAAATTGTGATGTTCCATCTAATATCTTGTGGCTTGGAAAGGATATCTGGCCTATAAGAACAATTGGGGCAAGGCGCGCAATTGCGCGAATTGTATGAACCTGGCTGAAGCGTTCCACATATCCCACCCCAAGATTCTCCATTTCCCCCAAAAACCTGCATCAGCAATGGCAATCAAGTTACCCAAGGCACACAAGAATGTGGCTCTCATACAGTTTCCCAGTGATGAGGCTCTTCTCTTGGAAAAAGAAAAGGTTAATGTAAGTCCTGGGGAATGTCCTCTGGGCATCGATTGGGCCATCTTTCTGTTTCTGAGAAAGAAGGTACCAAAGAGGATGGCCATACCCCTCGTTACTCAGGGCGATCTTGCTCACGTGGTAAACGAATGCTGGGTAATAGCCCTTCCATTTCAGATCCCTCTTTGGGTACCTGAACTCTCCTCAGCAGAACTGTTATGAGGAATCAGTGAAATCTGCGCCAAGGTCGCCAAAATGGAATTGATTGCAACTAATTCGAGCAGCAATCAGCCTGATACTCAGATTTCAAATGGTCAAAAAGGTATGAAGATCAAGCTATTGGCTGGAATGCCCAACGGTTGTGATTCAGTTTACATGATGATCAAAAAAATCTTCCTCTCCCAAATCCATCAGGCATCACCCCCAATGGGCAGGTAACATCATCAAACACTATTGACAAGGTTTTGAAGCTTCCTGCTGGCAAATTGGGTGTTGCACCTGATGCAATGCCACCGACTGCAACTCAGCCTGCCACCAAATTTTGCGATGTTGGTCCCCAGGGAACTAACCAGCTCATTCCTGAATAGTTCACTGCTTAGGTCAAACTGACCGCAACTCAGCCCACCATCGAATTTTGTGATGTCAGTTCCCAGGGAACTAACCCATCCATTTCCTGAATAATTCGCCACTTAGGCCAAATTTGCGGAACCTGATCCTGGCTTGTTTTCCCTCAAAATTGATGACTATTTAATCAGATGCATCACACTGAGAAAATTGTTGGTCAATTCTCCTTCCTTAAATTTTCTAATAAAAACAACTCCCCCCAAAATCCCACCTTTATCTGTTGAAAAATAATCTCCCTTCCAGTTCCATATTCGTCATAACAGCAGCAGTGCCTCTGGCATTCTGGTTTACCACTTGGATGCTTTGGCATCTGGGCTGGCAGGCCAGTGTAATTCTTACTTGCTATTCGCCTGACAACTTCAGGTCTGGTGCCACTCCATTGATGTAGGTGATGTCTATCCCATTTGGTCAAAACCGTACCAAAAATCAAAGGTGAAAGAACAGTAGATGAGGACGGAACTCAAGCAGTTAATATATGCAGGGTTTTAGTTCCTTCAAAAAACCCTCAGTCTTCTCTCCCTTTTGTTAATCAAAAAGAAGAACGGAGGTCATTGGATAGTCATGGGATATCCCAAATAAAATTATCTCATGAAAAAGGATAGCTATCCTATCCTCTGCATGGATGACGCCTTGACCTAACTCTCTGGCTCTAACTTCTTCTCCGCCATGGACTTGACTAGTAGTTATTGGCAAATGAACCTTTTCCCCAAAGACCAGGAGAAATGTGCTCTCCTTTTCAGTGAGGGTCTTTTCTAACCCACCCAATTACCTCAAGGGTTTTGCAATGCACCTACAACTTTTTTCAGCGCGTGATGGATCACATCTTGCAGGACATGAAGTTAAGTTGTGTCATCAAGTATATTTTGATGACATCATGGTGTTCTCAAAAACTTTTAACGAACATCTTGATCACCTGAAGGAAGTTTTCAACGCTTAAGTGTATCAAATATCTAAGATAAAACCCTCAAAGTTTACCTTCTTTCAAAGAAATTGAATTTTCTTGGACACTCCATTTCTCAAGAGGAATCCTACTCATGCAAGATAAGATTGAAGCAATTGAAAAAATGCCTCCCCCTAAAATTTATGGGATATATAGGTATTTATAGGGATTATGAGGTATTATCATCAGTTCATCCTTAAGTTTTCATAACTCAGCAAACCCCTCGTCCACCTACTGACTAAGAACACCCCTTTCCATTGAGGCTCTGAAAAGAAGGCTGCTTTTGCGACGTTGAAGCAACTGCTACAAAAACGTCCTATCCTGAGGCATCTTGACTATGTAAAACCGTTTATCTTATTTATCAACGCCTCAGACTATGCTGTTGGGACCATCTTAACCCAGTTGGATAAAAATGATGTTGATCATCCAGTATCCTATTTCAGTAAGATGCTGGCAAAGGCGGAACGCAACTAAAGTGTAACAGAGAAAAAGTGCCTTGCTGTTCTGTTAGCAGTAAAGAACTACCGCCCTTTCCTGTATGGGACCACCTTCACTGTGGTTACAGACCACGCTTCTATGAAATGGTTAAAGAACATGAAGGATTCTACTGGCTAGTTAGCTCGATGGGCTCTAAAGCTCCAGAATTATGGCATGAAGATCAAACACCGTGCAGGAACCCATCACATGAATGTTGATGGGTTAACTTAGTCGCCAGTCCTTCATTTGGATGATAGCGAAATGGAGAGGTTATATGACCTCTTAATGATCCTCAATGACTGGGAGGATAAGGATGAGCCCATACAGAAAATGTTAGCTTGGCACTCCCGCAACACCAAAGTGGAGAGTGTAAAATTTTACAAGCAGGTAGGGCAAAGTGGCTCCCTTACCTTTGGCTCTCAGAGCGTGTACCTGATATACTGGAAGCTCACTCCACCTTAGGACATGGAGGAGCAAAGAAAACCTATGAGTGTACTAAGGAATGGTACTATTGGGAAGGAATTGTGGAAAATATTGTTGAAGTCTTTGATTCCTACCTCATATGTAAGAAGAAATCCAATTTCAAGACTAGATACCAATATTAACAAACAACACCTAAGCAACCATTCCACACCATCAGCCTGGACGTAATAGGTCCCCTCACTCAGACTACTAGTGGAAACAGATTTATCCTAGTAGGCATTGACCACTTTACTAAATGGATTGAAGCCGTGGCTCTTTCTGCCCAAATGGCCAAGGCCACAGCTACCTTTTTATATCAAGATATATTCACTAGTCATGGTTGTCCACAAGTATTACTCCGTGATAATGGTAAGAACTTCAACTTCAGGGTAGTAAAATCTGGCTACATCCATGGGAGCCCAACAACTTTTCTCAGCTCCATATAATCTCTTTACCAATGGGACTGTGGAATGAGAAAATGGAACCTTATTTTCCAATATACAAAAAATGACCTCCTCTGATCCACTTCACTGGGATCAATATCTACTCAGTGCTCTTATGGCTTACCAGATTAGTTATCAATAGATTTTAAAAATGTCTCCATTCCATGTCTTGTATGGGTTAGACCAGAAATACCTGCTCTCTTAGCTAAGAATGTCTTCTCTAGTGGTGAGGAACCTGAAAAAGCCATGAGAAGATTGGCTTACCATATTATTAAGCTTCAATCTGAGGCCATGAAAAAACTAGCTAAAATGATTACTAAAAATTGGACAAGCTTCCAATGAGCTTCAAGCTCCCCTGCCTTCATCTCAAGTATCTGATATGGTCTTATAATACATTAATCGCATCACTCCAAGAAGTGTCAAGCTTAAATCAGTTTGGGAGGGTCCATTCACCATCACTTACAAGAAAGGAAATGAGTACTCTATAAAATCTTTGGCTACAGGGATTATCATTAATTTGATAAAATGGCCGTTTTGCTACAGCCTTATTCTCCTCCCAACATTCTTGAAGGAGTGATGTTAGACAATTGCCATCTTGACTTTGGCAAAAGAACGTCTTGGATAAGAATAGTTTCAAAATTTATAAATATTATCAGACAATTACAAGTCTAATCTCATAATAATAATACTTCAGTTTGAAATAAAATAATATTGGCAAAAAGGCCATGGTCAATTCTCGGTGAAACCTTGTGAATTGGGGTAACACTTTTTAAAATAACACACAGGCAATTAACATAAGATTGGGTTAGTCAGATTGCTCCAACCACATGGCGGATTCTTGGGCATCCATTGGATGGTTCTCTCCCAGCCACGTCCAGTTCCATTCAAACACCTAAAGGGGGACCACCCCTTTTATAGGCTTGATGGGGTTCCCCCAAGGTGCAATTATTCTACCTAATGGCGATTGGTTAAAAATATCAAATCATTACCACATGGGTACATTCTGCTTAAAGTTAAACTTCCCATCAGTCGTCTTACCAAAGTAAACCAAATTTTCTGAGCTCTGATAAGACGAATTTCTATATTCCCTAATTCAGATGTTACTAAGCTATTCCTAACATTGACATTGAATCCCTTTGACCCTCAATACCTGAAATAGTTTAAATACTAAGTGTTAATATCAAGAAACTCATTTTTTGTTTCTTATCTCACGCCCAAATAAAAGATTTAGAAACCAAACCTTTACTTTTATTAAAAAAAGTAACATTTAAAGTTTTATGTGGTTTTTGTAAAAACTGGCTGTTATCAGCACCAGGGAGCCAAAAACTTGCTGGATACTCACAGGGACTATATTTATAGTGGCTACCCCAAGTTAAACAATGCCTGCCCAATTACCTGCCCTCTTATGGGTTATGGTGAGGAAATCTCCCCAAAGAGCTTTATTCAGCTGGTCAAAGTTGGAAGGGGGCGATTGCCACACCAGGGCATTTCTTGTAGAAAGGTCCAAAGTAGAATAGAAAAATGTCATTTTAACAATGTCGGGCAAAGGTAGCTTATGGGCCCTGTCACAGAATTTATTCAAAAATAATCTCAATGGACAACCTGCTTGGCGCATAGCAAAGAACTCATAGAAGGCTTGGAAAGATGACACGTACAGGCAATGTTGTTCCAGGACACGCTCCAAGACATCCACAGATTTCCACAAAAGCAACTGTGCATGAAACTCCACAAAAAACCCAGTCAGTCGCCTCAGGAGACATTCAATACAATAAGTCCACCCCCTGTGAGGGTGGATGGGAATCAAGTATTTTGTTATTATTAGAGTGAGCTTCCGCCAAATGGGAAGCAAGTGCCTGTTGTAATTTGGAGTAAATTTTGGGGGATATTCAAGAAATTGTGATATCAGGGATTATGAAATGTCCAAGTCCACCAGGTATGAGCTGGAAGGGTAAACACTTCCCAGTTGGTAGTTGCAAGAATAACGCTGAGACGCATCAAAACAAAACAAAATAAAAAATGTGGTGAGCACCATAGAATCGAAGGAAAACAGCTAGCACACCTAGTTTACAAATAAAGAAAGCACTACTTAGATAATTAAAAAGCACGTAAAATAAAACAGTTGGCTGACTAATGTCAGGAGCGTATCTGTAATGCTCAAATTCCAGTAGATGTGTTGGGCAAGGGCCCAACTCACTGATAAGGAACACTCCACTGAGTTAAAGGTAAACAATTCATAGCCCATAAGGGAAGTTCACAGAAGGATTCATGCAAGGATGGCACACATTGGGTTAATTTTAACCTATTAGAGGTCAGCAAACCATACTAGTAAATACGCATAGAAAATTTAAAACTAACAGATTTATTATAAAAAGGCAACCAATGAAGAAAGTTGGCATCATAAAACATTCTTTAAACAATGGGAGGCGAGCTTCCATTTGTTGGAAATGGTGCTAAGTTTAATAATTAACGGGCGCACCCTACCATTGGCCAGGGTACTGTAGCTTGAGATTGAGCAAACTCAAGTTATTTAATTTGCAGGTAAAGCTGTCCTAATTTTGGAAATAAAAAAAATTGAACGGGTTTAAAGAATCATTCTCTGAGCAACCAAATCAAGCTGACATCATTAATGAGATAGTGGGTGCGTTTTAAAGCCCTTGCTGTAATTCAGGGCAGAGCATAACATACATCTCCAGGACCAACCTGGTAATATCTCGCCTGTAACCAGCGTTAATCCAAGTTATGTTTTTATTCAGAGAGGTCTTTCAGCTTGACCTTTTTGGCTTCTTGACGTCCAGCCTTGTCTTTAAAGTTGGTTCACAATCATGTAGCCATGATACCCTTTCTTGTACGCAGGACCTACCCATATTTTTCCATCCGCGTTCTCTTTATAAACTTGCATTGCCGCCTCCAAATTTGTGGTACCTCCTGGTGTACTTTTTAATAGTTTTAGCAAATTCCATCACAGCTTCCACTTTTTGATCAACGGCTGGGCTCCATGTTGAAGGCAAAATTGAAGCCATAGTTGGCGAAGAAGGGGGAATAACCAATTGATGCATGTTGGGCATTGTTATAACTAAATTGAGCCATGAGAATGAAAACACAATTAAAATGATTCGTGGAAGTGTAACACCGCAGGAACTGTTCCAAGCACTGGTTCACTAGTTCAATATGCCTATCTGATTGGAGGTGATAGACAGTTATATGGTAGGGGCGTATTTAAAGATTCTTACATAATTCTTCCCAAAAATAAAGGTAAACTGGGGTTCCAATCACTAGTTATCTCCTGAGGCACCCAATGAAGGGCGAACACATGAGACATGAAGGGCCTAGCCATATCAGTCACAGTTACTATGGTTCTGCAGGGAATAAAATGGGAGAACTTTGTAAAACGGTCCACCACTACCATGATGGAGTCAATCCAGCAGATGCTGACAACTAAACAATAAAATCAACCAAAAAACAAGTACAAGGCCCTTCAGCCTTTTGAACTGGTACCAGCAATCCAATAAGGGGCTGGTAAATTTGGTTTCATCTGGTTACAGACCAGGCACTATTTACAATACCTGGCAACCTACATGACTAACCCTTCCTATTGTAAGTGTGGAGAATTAGCTCTAGAGTCATCGCCTTCCCAGGATGTCAAACGGTGATTCCATCATGATGGTACTGGATGATTTCCAGGTGAAGGGGTCCAGCAGTAACCCATAGGCGTCCTTGGAACCATACCATCTCGACTTCACATGGTAATCCCTGGTAATGTCCTCCTGATTAAACTTTCTCTTAGCAAGGACTATAAAATGCTAATCTGACAAGGGCTGTGAAAGGACTACCTTTCAGAACATACCATACTCCTCCGCATTTTCCAGAAAAGCAAATAGTGGCCCGTGGGACAAGGGAGAAGGAAATTGAAACACAAACTTAACTGGCAGAATCACCAAGTGGTGTAATGTACCTCTACCTCCTTTAGATTGGGAGCTAATGCAGGGTTTCAGTTTAATGCATCCGCCAAGCCATTCTCTTCACCCCTTTGTAAACTCATAGGAAAACGCAAATTGGGCCAGGGTATCATTTTAGAGGGCTGTCGTGATGTCAAGACATGAGGTGTGCGGTAGTATAACAGAGCACAATGATCTGTACTTACACGGAAGGGTAGGGATGAGACATGTAAATGATAAATCTAATAGGTCAGCGCATAACCACTGCCAATAACTCTTTGTCTTAAAAGGTGTAGTTTAACTCTGTTAAAGACATCTTCCTAAAATATCTGACCAGATGTTCTATTCCATCTCCGCCCGCCTGTAACAAGGTAGCCGCTATGGCAAAGTTGGAAGCATCGATAATAACAATAAACTCCTTTTCAGGATTTACATGGCAAAGAATGAATATGTACAACAGGGCGTATCTTACCACTTGGAAGACACTCTGAAAAACAGGCACAACTGGAGTACTTTTTCTCCAATTGCTTATACAAGAACGCCGCCACCTCAGAAAGATTTGGTGTAATTTTGTTAAGGAACGTGCATGTCCCCAAGAATCTCCTCAAATCCTTTGCTGATGTTCTGGTGGGCCACTAATAAATCGTCTCTCCTTGTCTGGAGTTATCATGTGGCCTTGATCAAACACGACGTTGCTCAGGAAGGTGACCTGGGATTTGAAGAATTTACACTTAATGATTTTCAGCGTAACATTGGCTTCCCTTAACCTCTTTACCACCTGGCAAAAATGTACTGCATGGGACTCATGATCAGGGGAAAACAATAGAATATCATCCATGTATGCTACCGCGCATATACCCAGCAGGTCTACAAAGCTGCATCTATATGGCGTTGAAAGATAGCTGGGGCGTTTTTAAGCCTAAAGAGTATAACTAAAACTGGAAAATTATTTCTTTTATACAGAATGCATTTACCCACTACTGGCACTTCTTGATCCTGATATGATTAAAGCATTCAAGCAATTTAATTTGGAGAAAATTCTGGCCTTCTCCACATAGCGAGCAATCTGAGAGTCATATGAGATGAGATGCAAGTCTGGTACTGTGAAATTGTTAAGATTCCCATAATCTACTCATGGGCGTAAGGTACCACCAAATTTCTCCACAAAGAGAAGTGGGGAGCATACTGGGGAGGTACGATGAAATATTGCACCTTTAGAGAACTGCTCCTTGACCCAAACATCTAAAGCTGCTTCTTCCCATAAAGTCAAAGGGTATATGGGATAAGATATACAAACCAGATTAACAGTGAGCTTGAACCCATAATCAAACTGAATGAGCTGGTAGTACATTTGCTGAAGCTGCATCAAAGAAAATTCCAGACCCTCCAAACAGGAGGGTAAGAGTACCTCCAGAGAGGGCTTTAGCAATAGAGCAAGACTGAGAGTGTGGATTTTGGGTTAGTTGGGCATATCACCCTGAGAGTTAGATTCAGACAAAGGGACAACTTTCATAGCTTTCTTTAAACTTAATGTTATAGTGTTGTCATTCAAATTAGCCTTGGCATCAAACATTCACCACCACTCCCTCCCAAAGTTATGGGGTACAAGAGGTTTTTGATTGCTTGGAAGGGTTTAGCCAAATGATACTTTCCAACTTGATAATCCACTAACCCAGAACCTTCAGCGTAAGAATACCTTGGAAAGACCATTTTAAGTCTGGGGGAGCGCCTCCTCTGCTTAGACCGGGCGGTGTTCCCATCCCCCAATAAAAAGGGTCTAAAGAGGGTGGCTGTCCCTCTCGTCACACAGGGTGATCTCGCCCATGTGGTAGATGAGCGCTGAGTAACAACTATCCCTCTGATGTCCTTCACCAGTTTCTACATTTTCCTCTTTCTTTACCAGTGCAGCGAATTGATGGAATTTGCAACAATATACAGAAATCACCACCCCTATGGGTTAAGAAGTTCTTATGAAGTTGACAGCCCTGAGGCCTCAAAATCAAAGTCTAAAAGCTGTAACCCTTGGCAACAAAGCCCAATGGGATTGTACATTCAGGAAATGTGGAATCAAGTATCAAAGCTTTGACAAAATAGCCAATGGCATCAGTCCATTGGGGAATGTCATCAGATCGAAACCTGCTTAGAACATTTGGGGACAAAGTCTGATGGGGTGTACCTCTTAATTGGAATGAGTCTAGTGATGAATCCTCAGGAAAAAAGCTAATGGAATCAGGCCATTGGACAATGATATCGCCAATGTGGAACTCCCTTTTGAAAACATTGGGGACAAGGCCTTTGAGCCTGTACTTCCATTGTCTAATGTTGCCAATAGCTCAAAACCCTACACTCAAAAAGTAGAATCGTTGTTCATTGTACCTCATTTGGCCAAACGGAAACCAAACAACTGGGCATGGGCAGGTTGGGTATCTTGAACCCGTTTCTGACCAGTTAGGACCACCCATATGTGGGGTGGCTTTGGGGGATTCCCATTACCAGTTGGGTGAGACGCCATCACACTAACCATCTGAAATACAGTGAAACCGCAAGTTGGGCGTCCAGGTTCAAACTGAAAGCGATTTGGCCCACCATAATTCCTTCAAAGTCAGTTAAGATTAATTTTTTTCCTCCCTCTCAAGTTTGCCAGGTTAGGTTGGATATTGAGGGCCCATATTATGTGCTTTTATAGGTTATTCCCCAAATTGACTACTATTGTAACAGTCATAACACACTGAGGAAATTGTCATTCAATTTTCTTAACTTCAATTTTTATTAAAAATCTTCTTAAGTACCCAATTGTTTGATTTTAGTTCACATTTTTCTTGCTGAGCTTCTTATGGTGCTAAGCCTGTGGCACGTTGGTCCCTACATTGGCTGGCAACACCCATCATGATAGTTACATTAGCTTCTTCTGTAGCCAACCGGGCATATCATGTAGAAACTTCTGGGAATTCAACACAATTGTCAAAGCCATCTGCCAACAGGAATTTTGAATCCTATGGGCTAATCTATCTTCACTTCACATAAGGATCCGCCCCCTCACCCCTGTTTTGTGCCAAACCCTCCCATGGAGTATCCTGAAGCACCTAGTGTGATCATTTAACTCCCTGCATCAAGGCCCACTGTGTTTGGAGTTACTACAGCCTGATTCATTGCCAAATTTCTTTTTATGCTTGCAACAAGCTGATGTTCACTTATTAAATATCTTCCCATGCAGTATAACGTCATTTAAGTGACAATGCCTTTGGAATTCTGTCTTATCTTTTTGGTGCTTTTGAATCTCAACTGGCAGGCCAGTAAAACCTTCATATGCCGTCTCCCTAACATTCCTCCCTAACCATACCACCTGGCAATTAATTCAACTCAAAGTAGATGGATAGGTCTTGGTCAATAAAATTCTCAATGGCTCCTAAATCCACTAAAATAGTTATGCTGATTTTTCCTAAAGGGCAAAAATGGTAGTAGTCAAACAATAAAAATCCCAAATGGTATTTATCTTAAGCATAAAACGCCAACACCTCACCAGAAAAATATTATCAGGCATATGAATCCCTCCAGGATAGGTTTTTGCATCAAAAATGGAGAGGGTAATTGGCCACTCTCAATACTGAGGTCACATATCCCACCATACCTTCAGCAGTTGCATAAACATCTACATATTGTAATATAAAATTTTTTCCACCTCCTGTATTCTGAGGATCATGTTAGGGGTTAAGCGCGGGTTCTTTGGAGTAATATGGTACACAGAAATGGGGTCTGCCTCAAAGTCACAAGAGACAATGAACGGCTTGTTTTTTGAATATTATGCGTTATAAAACGCGTTTTTGTGCGTTAATGAGGCCTTACCAGAAATAATTGCTGGTTGTACATCGTTATCCAAAGCCATCACCACCAGGTACTTTGTTAATGACACTGCCTGCACTGTCTGAACACTGTGCGGAGAGAAATTCATTTTAGTTACCTTCTTTTGATAATTTTTAGGGCTAGACTTGCCCTGACCCCAAAATTTTGACAAAATGGGGAAGGAATCAGAGAATGAGCTCTGCCCCGTTCAAGGAACCCCCTAGTTGTGGGTGCCATGTTTATAGGGATAATCTTGGGTGACATCATTTTAGTGGAATGACTTAAAAACTTACTGTGCCTCAGGGCTAGACCCCTGCTCACCTCCAATTGTGACAGAACTCAAAGGATTGGAAGGATAAGATTCTTCCTTTTTGAGAAGCGCACACAAGTTTTGGGGCCAATATTTATAGGGGCTGCCCAAGGTGAAACAATGAAGGCCAAAATTACCTGGCCACTTTCAGGTTGGTGTGGGGAATTTATTTAAAAGTTTTAATAAAATGAACAAAGTCTGTATGTGAAGATTAACACAATTGAGTATCCATTGTAAGGCCAACAAAAGAGGCATGTAAAAACGATGTTTGGGAAATGACAGACACAGATAAGCCTAAGGCACAGGGAGATCCATATAAATAAGGGCACACAAAACGCCTAATACTGCGGTGTAGAAAGGGCCCACAGTAAAGTTCAGAAGTGGAAGCACATGGTTGCCCTGGCCCTAATGGTTGCAACAAACTCTCTATACTCTCATACAACCACAACACAGATTTATAAATTTAAATCGCCTGAGCAGGTGACCAGGGTAGAAAACGACGAAGCCACTCAAATCCTGGAGGAGGGGAGCCAGGGCTGGTGTCGGCGCTACAGTTCTCTTGACTGGCGCTGAGGTTTGAGGTGGCTCGAAGCTGGAAAATTGGAAGTGAGCAATGAAGAGGAAACGGAAAAATTAAGGTTAGTTTACCAAATGATTTATTAATTCAAAATGCTTCAATATTTATAGGGTGCGTGGGAACTCGATGCCTTTAGGATCTTTGGGTCCTCATCTGATCAGGATCTTTAGTTACCTTCTGGAAAGGCCTCCTTGAGGGCGTCCTCAATGGATATTGTTGTTCACCTGACTGAGAAGGTGGAAAGCCCGCTCCATGTGACTCTGTACTCGGTAAGGTCAATCCAGAAAAAGTTTTATCTTGGCTGGAATTGATGATTGACTCGGTATGGCCAGATTTGGAAGATGGAAATTCGAGACAATTTTTATCTTAAATCCTGACAAAGCCCCCTTCAAGATCCTGTCAGAGGGGGAAGTACAGCCAGAGGAACTGACCATGCACTCAGTTTACAACAGTCCCTTGCTTGGTATCGGCAATGGAGTATTCAGACTTCATCTTGTGTATCACTTTGTAGGGCCCAGACCACATTACATTGAGCTTGTTCTGTCAGCCTAACAGTTGATGATGATAAAAGAGAATGAGGTCACCTAGTTGAACTTCTAGTAAGGAGGGTCGTCTGAGATTTGATTGGGATGTCTCTCTTCCAGTGGTGATAACAATGCCTTGAGTGGCTTGTGCTTGGAGCTGGAAGATTTCATTGGCAAGGGCCCTCATATTTAAATCAGCGTTCTTGGGAGTGGAGGCTTCGAACAGGGGCTGTTTGCTACTGGGTAGTCGTGGGGCCCGCCCATATAGGGCTTTAAATGGGGACATTTTGATAACACGGTGGTAGCTTACTTGGTATGCAAGTAGGGCGCTGGGTAAATAGTGGTTCCAGCGGCCAGGATCCGAGGCAGCCAACTTCCACAGGATGGAGATGAGAGTTCTGTTAGCCCTTTCCACCGCCCCATTAGTAGAAGGGTGGT